>LYUA01002116.1:25855-38833 GCA_002093875.1 Calopteryx splendens | reverse complement strand
CGGGCCGCCTCTCGTCCCCGGCGGCGTCCGCCTCGTCCCCCACGTCCGCCCCCTCGCCCACCGCGGCGCCCTCGCCCAACTCCACGGCGCCGCCCGCCCTCGTGCCCTCCGCCGCCACCGCCTCCCAGCACCCACCCCCACACCTCCCGCCCACGTACTACGGGGAGCCGTCGCCCGGGGCCGGGGGCGACGGGGGCGGATACGGCCAGCAGCCGCTGGGCGACGTGTTCTCGCCCCTGTCGTTCCAGGGGTACGGCCCCGAGTTCCACTCCGCGGCGGCCATCACGCCTCCGTCGTCCGTGTCGCCGAGGGAGAAGGCGGCCGCCCAGGGTTGCTTCCCCGAGTACGCCCCCGCGCACGAGGCCCCCCGCCTGCCGCTCAAACCCCACGCCTACTCCGCCATGTCCGCCGAAGCCTCCTGCCCCCCGCCCCCTCCCACGGGCGGGCCCCTCCCCCCGCCCGCGCCCTCGCATCACCCGCACCACGGTCACCAGGCGTCGTACGTCGTGGACAACTCTCATGGGTTCTACGCCCACCACCACTTGTCGGCCGCGGCGGCGGCGGGCTTCCACCTCTACCACTCAGCCGTCAACAAGGGTCCCCCGGCGCCCAACTGGTACTCCACGGCGTCGTAAGCCTCGTGGTTTTCGGGACGCGATGAGCGTGACTGTATAGCAAAGGAAACGGCGTGGATCCTAGAAGTGCATTATTCCAAAGCTTCCCAAAGTGAATCTTGTGGATTCCTCTCTCTGGATGTGCGGTGAATGCGAACATATCGACGCCCCGAAATTAACGGTGCCGCAGAAATTGCCGCAAATCCCGGAGCGTCCCAGTATCCCTCCAGTGACGTGCGTGCCGATGGAGCATTTCCCCTCTCCGGTTAGTGCGGAAACATGAAGGGTTGAAAAATCCAAGTGGAGGGTGTTGAAAATTTGTGGACAGTCTGGGTCACGAAGTTCTGTCCCCTCTCTTAACCGAAGGGCGTTATTCACAGCAGAAGGACAATGGGACGAAGAGAATTGTGATAAGTCCTCTGATTCTCTAGCCATGACTTTCATAGCGTGGAAGTAAATAAGAAAGACCTTATCAACTAGCTTACTTGCATTGGATATTGTGAAGAGAACAGGCATTTATGTGTAAAAATGTTCACCATCCTTTCTCCAAATGCACTTTTGATAGCTTTCGATTAGCAGCGTTGATATTAAAAACGAGCAATTGGTGGGGTATGGTGCTCAGTGATGCATATCAGAAAACTAGTGAAGTTCTTAAGGATCGCATAATGAATCCTATCATCTCGTTCCGTGACACGGAGAAAACAGTTTCTTGAGGTCAAAAACAATTTCAAATGCTCACATTTCATTACTTGAGTTTGATAGGCAAGTAGAAGAAACAAAGATTTTAATTATATGTAAGTAGATCGTATGCTATCAAGAATTTGTGTTCATAAGTAGGGCGAGCCAAGTGGTTTGGCCTGATACTTAGTCCACATAACACTTCTGAGAAAGGGCATAGATGATCATTTATTAGTATTTAAGGTAAGATTGGGTTTTTTCTAGCAAATGTAATGTTAACCGAAATCCATTCGGTTTTTCTTAATGTGAGAGCCTATGTGTCTGTAAATGTGGGTTGCTCTTTTGAATAGTGACCGAATAAAATTTGCTTGCAAAATCAAAATATTAGCCAACATTGAGCTCTAAAGTTGTTCTATTCTGTGTGTTGGCTTTCGGATATAAGTTTAATGTGCAATAGTAATGTTAACATTTAATGTTAAAAGTTTTTTCTGGCCAGGGGTATTCAAGAGAGTGGAAGTGAGTAATTTCTTCATATTCAGCATTGGGCATAAAAAAATCCATAATTTCATATGTGCCTCATCATGACATGGCACTTGATAAAAACTAATTGATTCTCTTTGCCGAGAACTGCATTTTAAGGGGAAGAGAGTTGTGTAAAGGATATCATTGCATTATTAATACTTTCAGTTGTAAACGTATGGCTCAAATTATATCCATGAGTTGGAATGGTAAAAAAGGAATGGTTATTAAAAGAGTCACTGCATAACGTTGGAGAAATCACGTCATGGAATTATGAATTCCCTCTAATCGCTTTAAGACGTACATACGTTTATATAGTGTTTCAAAATGTCCAAGTTAAACGTCAGAAAAGGATATAAACAACCTCGATAATATTTATTACGAAAAAGTTTGAAAATTTCGTTTCAAGTCTTAACTCAAAAAAGTTAGGAAAGGACTTTCACAAAGGGACACCTGCAATCTAAATTAATTGTTGACATGTTTTGTATGAGTGATTGATGATATGATTAAACGAAAGTGGTTATTGTTTGTATTTCCTTTTTTATTCGGAGCATTTAAATGGTGAAGTGTTGTTTGTTGTTGATTTTGTTTTTTAAAAATTATGTGGGACAGTTGATGGCAGACACAAATGAACACAATAATGTCAGGATTTCTACCTGCTTATTTTAGTTTTTGTGATGACCAAGTCTTTTTCAATGAATTATTTACTTATAAAATGTTCAAGGCTGGGAGGATTGTTCTGCATAAAATTTCGAAGCCAAAATTATTATTAGTTTGTTAATAATAGATTGTATTTAAAAATTTTGTGCAGATTTCATTGGTCTTATTTGTAAAAATTATTGTTACAAGAATAACAATATTTAAACAACTTAATCAGTAGTATGATACCTACTATTTTATTTTTATTAGTTATGAGTATTGAATATTGTTTTAATTTCTCTCTAAGTAAAACAATATGATTGTTATTGGCCACAGCCACATAATTGATATTCAGTTTGGTCACCTTGTAAAAATGTTGTGCTACAGACGACAAAGACAGCATACTTATGAAAAGTAAGTTCATGAATGTTATTTCAATAATGTTATTTATGATTCTATAGAATTTCCTGTGTGCAGGAGTATTTTTTTGATAGGAAGATATGATGTGTGACAACTTTTGCTCTAAATAAAAAAATTAAGGCCTTAATATTTTCCTTTCATTCTCCCTCGTTATTAGAAGACTAATTGACCTCTGAAAAATAGAGAAATTAAAATAAGGGATTCATTGTTTAGAGATTCTCATATCCTGGTATTTTTATTTTACTATCTATGTTTTGTTTTGGCACTTTTTTTCCTAATGGTGAAATGATATAACTAAGTAATCTCAATTCCATTCGCCTTTTCCGTTAATTAGTTTGAGTTGTGTTGGTTTAGCTCTTGTCGTACTAATTTTAAACCCTGCAGTGAATACAAAATCCCATATTAATTCTGGGACCAGTTGTTTCCCAGAATAATCCAGAAACCACGCTACCACATGACTAGTAATCAGAGATTTGTTTATAAATTACTACCTATTACGGAACCTGGGACCGTTGAGTCGACAGCCGAATGCTCTTACCTCTATTTAGGCAGGGTTATCCCCCAAATTATTGCTATTATTCTGGCGTATCATTATCATCAAGGATTAATCTATGGTGGACTGCTCGCCCACGAACTAGCTGTCTTATGTCTTACTTTTCTGTCTTATGGCTCGAATACTACCTTGGGCATAGGCATTGAACTTCTGAGTAGAATGATGTCATTTGGAGCATGTTTAAAAATATTGCGAATTTAATTGCCCCTTCGTCTGATCCAAGTGAAGTATGACTGTCTTCATCGGTGACCGTTTACGTGCCTAACCCGCGGTTAATTCACTACTCGTCGTTTTTTCTCGTACCTAACTCTACGTCTACTCTCGTTCACGTACTCGTTTGCGTGAAAGATCATAATCGCTCTATCCTCGCGGAATCTTCGACACTGAGGCGCGACCAAAAATCAAATATAATTTCATCCAAAACGATAGAAAAATGTTTGTACCCTCGAATATCCAATGGTTTGACTAGGATGTTCTTGGAGGGTTAAAAATTGCTGCAAGGAAAACGATTTCTTTAGGGGGGGGGGGGTGGATCGCGCAATCTGGAAATACCATCAGTTCCAACGGACGCTGAAGTGTGACCATTCGCTCACACCGAGGAAAACGTAAGGGGGAAATCCAGTGTCAACGTGGTTGGTAGCTAAGTTCTACTAATTAATGTGGCGAGACGAAAAATGTACATTTCGTCGGGTCGGTTCTCAGAATGCGTAAGATGGGCACGTTCCTTCACATGTTGAGCAATAAAATACCAAGGCGAGGGAAGCAAAGATTTCTGGACCTCCACGCTCTCCTTGTTCGTGTATTTATGTATTGACAGGAAGCTTTCCCCGGAAACATAACAAGTACGATCGTACAAATGACATTAGGGGAATTCGATTTTTTTAATGAAATCGTTTTTATCCTTAGAGTGAACGCAATGCCATTAAGCTGTTACATAAAGCTGAAATGTGATAGTTAGAAGAAGTAATGACAGTTATGTATAAGATATTATTGTGGTGTTAAAAAGAATTTGGATATGAGATAGCGTGTTGCGAAATCAGTAGAAAAAATATGGCTTCTTGGCTATTATTTGAGCACCAGTCAAACTCTTGATTTTTTACTTGGTCGGTGAGAATTTCTCGCCTTGCACTACCGCTTACAAATCATCCCACCATGGTGTGCCGCCGTCTGTCTACTAATATGCAGAGAACCTCCTACAGATTTTTTGGGAAAAAATTCATTCGATTCACCAGCGTAATTGAGTGAGATCGTGAAGACAGCAATTGTCAGCTTCAAAGAAAATTTCGGTTCGTCCAAAGGTTGTTTTCAAGTTGGATTTTTTGCTGATCAATACGGCGGCTATTATAAATGTATGTGTTATATAATTTGTGGGATCAAATTACCAACATGTCATTAGTTGTCCTGCTAAGGAAAAATTGTGCCGCTTCCCTCCAGATTTTCAGGAACCATCGAGATGAAATAAATGATGGCCTTGGTTCTCCGAACTTCATATTTGTGAAATGAGTGAGGGTAAGCATACTTTTTGGACAAGACTAAGGTGAGTGTTCTCTAATATTCTTATCTTGGGTCGAGGTGGTCGAAATATTTAGTCTTGAGTTTAGCCATTGCGTAGCAGTGGACCAATGGCTAGCCAAATATGTCCATGTCGATGGTAAATAGTAAAATAAATTTTAAAAATTAACCCGAGAAACGGAACCACGATAGAAGCCTGCTTACTACGTGCCACTACTGAGACAAACTATCATGCCCCTAGCCCCACTGTTGAGATTTTTCATCTTATTGACGTTTCATTTCATGCAGCCGAAAGTGTAAAGTAGGAATACTCGTTACGAGATGACTAATGACGCTCCCGAGCGAGTTGCACATCTTCCTTTCGCACGGTGGATGGGTTCAACCTATACTCCATCCATATGGCCCACTGTATGTTCATAAGGTATCCTGTACAAGGAGGAGTTACCCCCTCGATTAGGTGTTTAGGTTAACTGGCAGAAAGGCATGCGAGTAGGTGCCTTCTTAGGGACTCCATCGTGTGCATGTGTGCCCCCCTTTTTGTTGGTAGAGTTGATTTTCCACTCCCAACTCCATAATGGCCTCTATCCGAAAGGGGCCGGTTACTGGATTTACTAAGTCTGCCCTGAACTAACAATAAGTTTTACCACGTACAGGAAAGTTTATCCAATACGCAGACGTCCACCATTATAAAATCCGTTCCCGAGAACACCATGAGGAGGTTGATTGAGTTGAAGCGCATACACGTACCAAAAATATTGATTTTAGTAATACGATAGTTTGGAGTGATTGAGAGATTTAAATGTACCCTCGATACGCCACTGTTTCTGTTAAGTCTTAGATTGCATCTGATTGAAAGGTGATAAGATAACTCTGATGTTATGTCTTCTATTTCGAAGGAGACAAATATGAATAGTGTTTTGATCAAACTTCAGTAAAGAGTGAATTGCGGTACATTTCGAAATCAGAACCTCATATTTGTCTTCAAGCTCTCTGACGGGCTATGATTACGTCTTTACCTCTTTCAAAACATATCATTGCTTTTTTCTATTCCTTAAACGCCCAGTCAATGTGAAAGACGAGTCGAGTTCCGGATAAAACTAGCTATCTTTGTACCAAACTGAGCGCCGTACACCTCACAAAAGCGCAGCGAATAAAAATGACAGTTGATGTTTGTTATACAGACGACGTAATGCGAGCGTGTGGTAAACCTGAAAGTAGCGAGAAATTAACTTGCTAAAATAACCATGGATTTCAGAGTGATGGTAAATCTAAAGTTTGAGTTATATTATAATTAAATTAAATATGTTTCATTAGTATTTTCATGTAGTAAATGTATGATAACATGTGCTTGAATTCTTCACGAAAAACCTTTGTTATAGTGTACCCTTGAAGTAGAACTACCATGCATAGGTTCAACCTTCAGAAAAATGAAATTAGTAAGTTTATGCTAATTTTTATCCGATAAATTGGGAAAGGACCTTACATACCAATCAAAAATTAGGGAAATCATTCACTGATACAAGTGAAGTTTTCTCTAATTTCGTGTTTGGTAGACTTTTATCGATTCTTGGTTTCCTTTCCAGTGATTTTGAGGCTACTTATTAATTGCAAAGATTCATTGTCCGGGAGTTTGCGTCTGTCCGAATTTCACTACTATTTTGTATAGGAGGGAGTAGCATACTCTGATCTGGTATTCGTATGTGATTGGCCTTTTTTATATCCTCAACAGAAGGATTGAACAATTTGTTTTCCTCCCGTTCCAAAAGCGTAACATTGACGTTCGGGAGAAACATTTTGTAAGAGACCGAATATGTTTCGACTCTTTTAACTATTGCTACTTGGATACACCGCCATACAGCAGAAGCAGGTGCATACAGCAATGCATTCTTTGCAGAAGGGGATCTGTCATCTTAAGTTTGAAGTGTGTAAAGAAATGTGAATTTCTAGTATACTAAATAGCAGCAAAATGTGCATGAAGTTAAAAAGGCAGTCACGGAATTAGTATAATTACTGTCAAAAGTATAATATAATGCGAAAATATCTCAATTACATATGTTAATGCTTTCAAATAGATAATTGACTATGCTTTTAATTTTATTAATTACTAATCTACTCTTCCTCTTTTTTACCATACCCGTTTTTAGAAGACATCGAATGCCCAAATATGTGAAAATTTCACCATAATCTAGCTTATACCTAGGTACCTATTTGTTAAAATTTTACCCACATGAGAATTGTGCTAGATATTATTATGGTTAATCGTCATTCCATATACTTTTTTGTGTACATCTTTTCAATTCCATGCCACATCCACTCCCTCCCCATCTTTCCCAATGCCAGTAGATTTTTATGTCTCTTTAACATTTGTTGCATATGCTTGGGCAACCCAGTGCCGCATCCTCAGTGCCCATCATTATTGTCATTCCTTTTTCTACTCCTTGATTCGCATTAATTTTTTATAACTTCATTCTGTCAAAATATTTCTCAAAAGTCATTAAATAAACTTGCAAATAGTAATGGGAAAATTAAGAGAAACAAATTTCCGTCTTCTCTAGATCAATTCTTGTCAGTTTCATTACTTGATGTGTTAACACCAACTAATCAACCTTGTATTGATAAATACCATTTACAGAAAATTTTATGAAAGCTAGCATGTTCTGAATCTGACTTGGAGGTAACTATGTTCACTCTAATTGCTATTTTATAATTCTGATTTTGTGTCTTTCAAATGTGTCAATGTGAATTCACTGATCTCTTTTCCGCAGTGAACTTGGATAACATCAGCAATCAGTGCATTGCCATGTTTTCTATGTCATGTCCGTAATGTTGGATGATTTCCTCATGTTTATGAAATAAACGTGGCCATAGTATATATTTTTCAAACAAATTAGGCATTCTGGGTTAATTTTTTTGTACACTGTGAAGTGTTTTGTCAACGAACTTATGCCTTCAATGTGTATGATATGGGCATATGTGAATAATTCGTCATGTCATGCTCCAAAATCTGAATACCATGTAGGGGTTAAAAGCTTTATTTAAGGTACTGATGCTAATGCTTGTAATTTCTCAGGGGAAGGGGGCCAAGGATGTCAGTGTTTAAAATAGTGCATTTGACCAAGTTAGCTTAAATAATCCGGATGTGGGTGTGGGCTGATATTTGAAATTGTTTAACTTTAGGGGCATGGGCACAAGGGATGACGGTCTTTGGTTGGTGCAGATGAATCTGTCTTGAATGGGGAAATGAACATATTAAAGGAGAAAAGTGTAATAAAACATCAATTTAAAAAATTGAGGTCAAACCTGTTTCTTCATCCACATGCCTTGGGCTTTGGTTTAATGTGAGCAAAGAGGAGTCCAACTTTATGATATACTCAGTGAAATATTTATGTCACTGTTTGAAAGGAGCGTTTAAGCATGTCACTTCAAGCATAATTGGATTATCTACGTACTATTTAGTAAATGAAAGATTTAGCCTCACTTCAATTACTGATAACCAAAGCTGGCTAGAACTGGCCAGAAGCTGGTGACTCAGTATTTGGCAGAATAAAACAGGCTAGTATATCAACTAAGGTCATTACAATATTCAGCTTGTAATGAGAATGCTGTCAGGTTATTTTTTGATGCACATATTTTAGAGAAAAAAACCCTGTGATTACTGTTTGCTTTATGATATAGGGACTTAAAATTTTAATTTTTTTTTCATTTATTTTGTTTTTTTTATTAATTGCTCGTGAACTCAACTATAAAACAGCATTCTATGATATAGGGACTTAAAATTTTAATTTTTTTTTCATTTATTTTGTTTTTCTTATTAATTGCTCGTGAACTCAACTATAAAACAGCATTCATATCCAATACTATTTAAGTGGCACTGCTACCCCAAAAAGTTCATTGAGACCAATGTTACTTATAATCTCAGTTTCATAAATCATCTAAAATCTTTTCCAATAGATTCTTGGAGTCATGCAGTAGCATGTTTGATTATATTTGATACAGGAGTGCATGCTGTGCCAGCATAATTCCACAGTTCCTTGCAGACTGCTCATCTCTTGAAATAATCTTAATTTTAGAATGAATATGATTGGTCCAATTAATATTGAAAGATGATGGAATTTCTGTGGAAACTATATTTTATTGGTTAAATTTAGCAGATTTGTTTATTCCGTGTCTTTTATTCTCTTCTCTGATGTTATTCATTTGAAAGAAGGTACATATGAAAAGGGCAAATGTGTCCGATTAGCTTTTCTCACAGTTTTCTTGAGAAAAGTACAAGAAAAGCAACTACAAGTAACTGCAAGTTTTCTGCCAACCCTGGTAATGCCCCTTATGAATTTTCCTTGTTGTTTATCCATTTTGCTTATTTTTTTACTGTTATTTTGTTTAATTTTTTGTAATTTTAGGATCATGCTGCAAACTATCAGTATTCCTCTTTTATCATTAATATTTATGAGTTAAAGACATCAAATAATCTATAGTTGTGGTCATGGTAGATAAAACGTTGCTATCATTATGCTTTCCAGTTATTTACCTTGTATGTGTGTCATATTACAAAAAAATTCAGTAAAAATCTTCTTAGCTGAATTATAATTTTAAGGGCATAGAATATTATTCACTTGGAATTTTCATTGTTCAGTGAATGATTTTTCTTGTATCCTAGTAGAAGATGTACGAGCAACAAAATTAAATTTCAGTTTGAAAAAAAAGAGAATGACTTTTATTTCTTTAATATTCTTTATTATAATGTATGAATTAAATGGTTTGTTGCCTATATAGTTTCAAGCAATTTCTATCCTTCGTGTGATTACCTCTTTTGTCACATTTCTTCTTTGCAATGTTTATTAATTAGTTTTAAATTTATTATGTTGTGATTTATTTGGAGCCCTCTTAGTTGTTCCCCTTCACACCCATTTCTTATGTTATCAGCCAAATTTGACATTTTATTTCCCCAAGTTTATAGCAAACGATATAAATAATGAACAGTCTCTATTGAACCATTTCATAAATGTGTCCTCTAAATATAGTAATTCTCCTTTGCCCAACCTATCTCTATGGTTAATTTTACTTTAGCCGAGGTCTTTCATGATAGTTTCAAGAATTTCTGTTAATCTTGAGTGAGACAATTTTTTACTGCTCATGGGCAGAGGATTTTCTTCCCTCTCCCTCATATAAGTTGAAGCATTTGATCATTCTGTTCTTGTCTTTGTACAGCATGTTTGATTTTCATGTGCACAGTGTCCCACTGCTGTAAATTTCGAGAAATATATGTTTTTCTTAAAAGGGAAGAGTTTTCTGTATAATTAGAAAATTATATATTTTCGACCATTTATGTATTCCTTGAGTGCTATCCACACCGTGAAAGATGAGCAAGAATGCTCTTGTCTATCCCTCAGCACAAAAGTCAATTGGTGGTATTGTTGCATAGTTATCAGGAAAATTATTCCAATATGATGTAAAAAGATCTTTTTTAGTCCTCATAAAAATTATTATTCTCGACTGGTTTAAATGTTTATACTTAATTATGAAGGTGAAAAAAAGGTGCATGGGAGATGTGAGAGACTGCCTTTATACTGTTTACGAGTGGTTGGGAGTGGTATTTGGCGAAGGGATATTGATGGAATTTATGGGTGATATGGAGGGTGGGATGAAGAGTATGGGTTGAAACATTGCAATTTTGGAGAAAAGGAAGGATGGGGGTGGAAAGAGGTTGTGAAGGATCTGATGGTTATTTATTATTTTAAAGTGTTTGAGTGTTGGGTAGGCAAACTACCTTAGAAGAAAATGGAGCACATTTAAATGTTGCCATTTTCCGTGCCCATTTGTTAAATTTAAATATATCATTCAATTTATTTTTATTCTTCTAGTTTAAAACTTTTGTCAATTACTATTGAAATCTTGGTTGTGAAATTTCCATCTATGAATTATGATTCTGTGAAAGTAGAACTACTATCATTCACTTGCTCTTAATATTCTGTAAATATTCCGCCAATTAAATGGATGCCTGGCCCTGTCAACATTATTAAGCTCACAGTTGGCATATTAACCATTGTATTAATCAATTTTTTTGCAGTGAAGCTTTTTAATTTTTTCCCTAGTAAGTTTCCCTTGTGTGTATAATGGGAGGTAAGGTCCATCCATCCTTTATTTATCCTATCCATCACTTTGTTGAAATTGATTGTGTTGTGTTATGCATTTATTAGATGATTGTGTATTTATTAGTTGTGAGCTTCTTATCATTTAATTAGATTGGAGTTTTTTGTTTGATTTCACCAGTTACTCATGAATATGCTGAGAGATAGCCACATGTGAAGGGGTAACGTAAAGGTGGTACAGAGAATGGGACTGAGGAACCCTGTCATGGTGAAGTGGATTTATCTTTATATACTGATACTTGATATATGGTGTATGTGTTTGTTATTTAAGTATTTATTACTTATGAACCATCGTAATTGTGTGGGTACAGATTGTGTCCACTGGTAACGGACAACTTATTCAAATTCAAAGCCACACAGTATTTAATGGCATCCTCCAGGTAATTTCATGTTGTTTGAATTGTGTATTGCTAAAAAGTTAATAACTGTAGCATATTAATTGGTACAAGGGACCAGTGACCATATCATTAAGCTGCGAATTCTCTTTAAGTGTGCAGCCATTGATGCTGGTACTGTGTGCAATACATTGAAATCTAGTAGTATTAAAGGATTGGATATTTTTTAAAGCTATACAAAATTAATTTGGTAGCAGTTATTTATTCTATACCAGCTGTTAATATCTCAAATAAGTGCTGCCCAACATATTAGTTTGCATGGTGTGTCTGTTGTGCTTTATATTGTGCGTCCATAGCCAGAAAAAAAAATCATTTTAAAATTAAATACCTATACAACAAGTTCTATTTTACTTGCACAGACTTTATATAATATTTGTCAGGTTTAATTCAAAAAGGACCATTTATAAAATTAATGCAATGCAATTAGTTTTCTCGCAACTAGTGTTTAGTTTTCTGCCTCACTTATCTCTCATTGATGTAGGTATTTGTGTTTCTCTAAATTGATTAAAAATGAAATTATAGTGATCCTTGGTGTAGGGAAGGTTGATGAAATATACATTGATTAAAATGCAATGAAAATAATTTGTTTTGTTGAATGGTCGAAGAGCTACGATTTATTCTGTATCGGGTTCTGTGTGGACCCTTTGAGACAGTACACATGGAAAATTTTCTGAGTGTAGAAGGAGTAATGAAGATTTTACATTATGATGTATGTGATATCCAAACCATCTTCAGATTAAAGTTTGGCTTGTCCCAAAAATAGTAAAAATGTTCACATTAATTTTGCATTAGTCACTATTTCAGTTGAAATGAAAGGCTACTATTTCATGTCCTAGTATATAGATTGTTTGGAGGAAATCTTTTACAGTTAGATTCTAAGGTGTCATGTAATATGCAGATTTATACGATAACTGTAGTTCACTTTGTGGGGCATGTAAATTTCATAAGATCATTTACTTATGTGCTTTTAAATGAAGGTATCCTTAGAAGCAATGAATGCCATGTTTAGTCAAATAATCTTGAACAAGTAGCCATTGTGATATCTTTCAGTGTAGTGATTTCTTTAAAATAATTTGTTTTTTATTCCCTCCCAAGATTCTTAAAAATAAATTCATATCTTTTAATTCGTTTTAGCTCAGTCGTGTTCAATTTTTTTGTCTGATCTCTTAAATGAAGTTCACACTTTTCAGCAATAAATGTTTAAGTATTGATATCATCAACCACTAGCTTGATGTTGTTGATGTTATTGATCAAAAAATTAATTATAATATAACAATAACTTTCATTTATAACAGTATGGTTGGGGAATCTATCACTCTGATTTGACTTGAGTAACATGTTAAATCTCCACAATGATACTTCCATCTTTCTGCATTAGAAGAGAAGCGTAATTTGAGCTTATTTTTCCCTCTCCGCATTTGAGCAGGGCAGCGTCGTCTAAATGAACAGGCGGCCGCCAATCACGTTATCTGCTTGGCTATCTTATTTTGTCTTAACAC
>LYUA01002115.1:244188-261495 GCA_002093875.1 Calopteryx splendens | reverse complement strand
TGTAGTGGTAGTGGGCACTGTAGTGGCGTTTCTGAATACGGGCCTTAATGGATGCTGTGGCATCATTAATGAAAATATTTTATCAAGCCACAAAAACTGTTCACAGTGAGTATCTGACAGTTGCTGAAATAATAGAGCACCATCAAAGGAATAAGAGATCGAGGCTCTACCCTATTATTGAGGTTGAAGAATGAACTTATGTCTTCCTTGAAGCTGAGGTA
The DNA here is from genome assembly GCA_002093875.1 of Calopteryx splendens. NCBI lineage: Eukaryota > Metazoa > Arthropoda > Insecta > Odonata > Calopterygidae > Calopteryx > Calopteryx splendens. Next base: position 261,274 of record LYUA01002115.1, on the reverse strand, counting down.
CAGCAACTTCATGCTATTCAATACTACAAACAAATGCTATTCATACCACATCAACCCTTATGGATCCAAGGCTCAAGGGTAGCTATTTAACATCTACTGAAACTTTTATCCATACTAAGTCAAAACTCTAAGAGAGAATGAGGCGAATAGCCATAAAAGATAAAAGCCAGGTGAGTGTTTATTTCAATATTAATGTGTATCTACCTAAATATGAATAATTTGACTAAATATATATGGAAAATGGAATTTTATTTTTCAATAGTAAACTCCATGCATCAGTCTTTTGATTTAAAGACTCTTTAAAAGTTGTTGGGTAATTATCCCTTGCAAACATGCAATTTATTCACTGACAATAGTAGGTATATTACTTAACATCATGACCAATATAATGACAAAACTTCACCCTGTGACTAGTTTAAAACTCAGCCTTGAACTAAGCTCTGTTCTTGCAGACAATAACAGGTTCAGTGCCTAGAAATGAACTTCAACCTAGACGTAACTTCTAGCAAATCTACTCATTCAGTATTAACTTACACTTCTTTCACATGGGAGCACTGTCAGGTCATCATTAGCTCAGGGTTCTGACGTATTTTGCTTCGGAGTTGCAGGTGTATATTGTACCATTTTGTCTTAAGCCCTACACAGTGAATTAGCTACAATCCACTTGGGAACGCAGGAGCCTGCCTAGGAATTATTGTGTAAGTACGCCTTCTTCAAGAGTTATTGAAAGCTTTGGAAACTTGATGAAACCTGATCAACACATCTAAATGTTTCACCAATTCATTTTTATGCAAAAAAAGATTTTTCTCTTTAGAGCAGTTAAAAAATATTGATTGATTACAACTGACCTAATAATAAAAATCTGTATTAAATTACTCATTGTAAAATGCTCCCTGTGTAACAGATAAATCCTTAAATTCCCTGACTGAGGGATGCATATCCCAAGTTTACAGACGTGCAAAAAATATATATTCTACAAAAGAATAACCCACGTCAAACTCCCTGAATTACCCCACGATTTTCTTCGACTGTGGAACCATGAGCCTGAATCTACTCATAAAACTCAATGTACACAAAGATCATGCAGAATGAAGCATTTATTACTGCTTTTTTAATCTATAAGCATTTGATCAATGAATGATGGGTGTAACTTAAGGAAGAAGCAATTTAACAATGCGTCTTACCTTAGCAATGACCATGGAAGTAATCTTCGACATTCAATACCAAGAGTAACACAATAAGTACCAAACTTCCAATTTCCAGGGAACATTTTGAGTTCTTCTTCAGTTGCATATCTATGTACAGGTGCAATCCCCTCCATGTAACTGTTCTGTGGCGTAACATGGAAAATGATTAAAACAGTAGAACATTAGTAAATGAAAAATCTATATTTAATATCATTACTGTATCAAGTCAGTTCTTAATATCAGAGGATGGCTAGACATAAGATGTTTTCTGAAATCAGGGTTTCTTATATTTAAAACTCTAGAATTAGAGATCATCTAAAGTTACAAAGACATCTTCCTGATTTAGGCAGGAAGCCTACTTTTCCAGCAATGTGAGAAAAGGAAATGAATCTTGAAATAAGTGGATCATGTTTTAGTAATGACAACAAAGCTACATATATTAGTTTTTGAATGCACTGACTAAAATATGTAATTTTAAAAATTACCTTGATCTGAAAGTGAAATTAGCAGGCAGACTGGCTTTATGTTTTTTAATATGAAACCCATTCGTGAGTCTTAGAAAATCAGAGGCTATAGGTATAAATAGTATAATTGTATTCAACCAAACCAAGGTGCAACAATTCTTTTACAATATTGAATCTGTAATGGAAAAGCACAGATTTGAAGGTGGACCAATTTAAAACTGACAAAATTGGCATCTCAACCATTCAAAAACCAGGCAGGATTCTTGGACCTAAAGGTCAAAAACAAGTTGTAATGGCAACAACCTGGGAACAAGGAAAAACTGTCACTTTGAGCAGTAGAGTGAGGGAACTTCATCCATCCCTCCCATTTTCATTTTTCTTCCCCTTAGAATGACTCCTACGTTAGGAAGGAGGATGTTTTGCACCATTTTAGTGAACATTGGTTTGATTAATTGAGACAATTTTGATCTGTTCAAAGAAGAAACAATTGATAACGAAAGAAATATCTCCTATTGCCAGGAGGAGCAATATTCAATTATCAAAATGAAAACATTCAGTAATATTTACTATGACATTAACAAAATAAGAAGAGATAAAAATATTAAAATGGCCAAGAGCTCATAGAACCATGATAAGGAGAAGCCATTGAAAAAGAAATCAACTCATAAAAAATACTGCACAAGTCTTAATTTTGATAGTTTTCAGATGAAGAAATTACTCTTCAGCAAATGTGCGAAGGTGATTAGCCAGATGACTCCAATGTGATGGATCAAGACAGGGCTTTATCAAATGATGCATTTATTCTGTGGGGAGTTTGATCAAAATAACAACTACGGTAAGGGTATGTATTGTGTTCGGGTTGGTATAATTCTGAAGGCAGTGGTAATGCCAATTTATTTCACAATATAATACCTAATTGTCCATTTTAAATTTGAGTTGTCAATGTTTAGTGTGAAGATCAAATCCTCTGGGGGTGTCCTTATGCTTGTCTGGGAATGTTTTAAGTTTCAAAAAGAAGCAATTTCCTAATTTCATTTTAATGTTAATAAAAATGTAAGCAGATTTTCTCTTTCACACACCAACATTTTCAAATACAGTAGAACCCGGATAAGAAGTTCCCTGTATGTATGTTGGCATGTCTATACTTGCATCATGATTTTCAATTTTCAGCTTTATTGTCTTTTTATTATTAAAAAGCATCATTGTGGTTCCATATAATTCTTACTTTAAAGAAATGTAACCTATGAATTCATTTGTATTAAATTCTATAAATGCTTTTCCTTCCTTGGTTTGTGTGGCATTAAGCTAATTGATGTGCAGTAATGACAAAATGTGTGGGGCGATGTAAGCGTTCACAATTTTTACATCTCATAAAATATAGGAAAAAATGTAAAATTGAGAGTTTAAATCATTAAGACACTTCATAATCATCATCAATCGCCAATGGACATAATTTTCTTCATTAAGATTATGAGTCCATTCCACTAAATATGTCACCAAAATTTTTATTGCATTAAGTTGAAAAGATATTGTCTTCTAAAGGACACATCATTTCCCCACCTTCCACAAGTGTGGGAACACTGAGGAGAAAGCATTGGATATGAAGCTGATTTCAGGATAGATATCAAATGAGATTGGGAGATTCTAATACATCCATAATTTAGATGGATTTAATGAGTTCAAGAATGAATTGATATCGATGAAATTATACACAGCCAATCTACACATTTGGTAGAACTTAATGGAAATATATAAAATATTTTTCCCATGAAGCATGATGTTCCACAGAGGTCAGTCCTTGGTCATTTTCTTTTCCATGGCATGATTAATGAAATACTATCCGAAAGTAATTGTAATATCATTAGAGTACACAAACAAATCCACTTTTATAAAAAAAGTACATGGAACCCTTCGACTTCGTAAATTATTCAGAAATACCCATAAACAAGCTTTGCTTGATTTAAACACAGAAAATAAAGCACTTGCTATTCTTCCTGATTCATAAACCAGCAGAGAGTGAATCAAACAAGCTATGTATAGAGAATCCATCTCGATAAAAAAGGTTTCCTAGGAACTAAATATTCTAATTTCATCAAAAAAGAATCCTAATTACTGTTTACATTAAGAAAACTGAGAATACTTATCCCAGAATTCCATTTTAAAACAATATACTGTTCACTCTTTTGCTATCGCCTCACATACTGTTAATAACTAGGGAAATGCCCCTAATGTACGGTTAGTCTTTACTCCGCTGAAAATGGCTGCAAGAATACTTACTTTCTCATCACAAAAGAAATGGTGTTGACTAATTAAAAAAAATTATTAATTTACAATTAATCTTAATTTATATACATATTGTAATTATGGATAGGAAAACCTGTGTTAATTAGAGTTGATGTGCATACTTGATATGAGGAAAAAGCTAATTTAACTGCAGCATAATACAGGCTTAGCAATTCCTTATCATATCATCATTAGTATATGGGTATAAAAATGTTCCATGTGCTGCCATTTGAAGCCAAGTGAGTGTGTTGACAAATTTAAGAAAGTTATGTATGCCTGGAATACAACTATAACCGTTTCTGAATGTTTGGAGCATGCACCTAGTAGGTTGAAACTTTAGAATTGCGGCAAAAAAAAAACATTGGGAACCAACCAAGAACATGATCAGAATATGATGTGGAGTTAGGAAGAGGATGAACGTAGTCTTAAAAGGCAAACTACGACGTAAGAAAAAGATATGCCATAATGACCGTAGAAATGACTGTCTTGATATATTTGTAGTTCCTACATACTTCTAAGATTAATCTAATGATATACATTAAACTGATGAATCCTAAGCAACCTCAAATCTGCTTTGGCAATTAATGTTACAGCGCCACTTTTATACACAACAACTTATTCAGCACCAAACATGTTATAAATACCTAGTTTAAGCATTTTATGTCAAAGTACTTCAAAGTACTCCTAATGATAATTAGAAACAGAATTAAAAATAAAATAAAGGGATACGTTAAAGAAGATCAGTTTGGATTCCTAAAAGGTAAAGGAACGAGAGAGGCAATTTCGGCACCCTGCTTGATTCTGGAAAGAAGGCTGGAAATGAATAGAAAAGTGTTCCTCACCTTCATCACATTAGAGAAAGCATTGGACACAGTAGAGGGGAAAATAATGATTGAAACCATAAAGAGAGTAGGAATTGACTGCAATGATAAAGGCTTATATTTTAGCCACATAAGAACCAAAGCACCTTAATAACAGCAAATGGATGTGAGAGAAGACAAAAGGGAATAAAGGTGAATGGAAGGAAGGTCGATTGCATTAGGTTTGCAGATGACATACTAATCCTTGCAGACAACTGCTAAGGATATGAATAAAATGCTTGGAATACAGTCCACAGATATGGCAATGGGGAAATTGAGTATAAATGTGAAGAAAACCAAAGCAATGGTAGTCTATAACAACAAGACAAACCCAGGTTAATTTCATGCTGGGTAATGAGAGAATAAATCAAGTGAATTCTGTTATCTAGGGAGCATAATTACAGAAGATAACAAGTGGACATCAGAAATGAAAAGGATAACATTGGAAAAGAAAGAATTCGAGTAAAGAATAGTTTTGGGAAACAAGCACTTGAATTTGGAAATAATAAAATCTTCGCAAAAACATTTGGAGTGCACTGTTATATGAGAGTAAAACCTGGACAATAAGAAAAAAGGAAAAGGCTTGTCTGGGATATATTGAAATGTGTATCTGGAGAAGGATATTGAGAATAAGTTGGGGGCAAAAGAAATCCAATGAGGAAGTACCAAGGGAAATAAAAGAAGAGAGGAATAAAAGAGATGGAAATAAGGAAAGTGAAATTTCTTGTGAATATTCTGAGACACAGTGGCTTCCTAAGAATTAGAATGATAGGAAAAATTCTGAGATGAAAAGGAAGAGGAAGGACTAGGAAGAAGTTCTTGAAGGACATAAAGAGCATTATGGATGTCCCAGGGTATGAGGAATTGGAAACAGCAGTAAAAGAAAGAGCAAAATGGATACAATGACAAGGTTTTGCCTTTCGAAGATGATGATGTAATAGTAAAAAAATCAATGTCCAAACTTCTCTTCTTTCAAACATACCAGCAGAAGTGATGTGCAACTAATCTAATCTTGGTTTGTTTAAAATACAATAAAGAAGGATAAGATATCAATTACAAAAGGTTACAAAATTATACATACCCTAATTAATGATGGCAATGAACTGGACAGACGAAAACCAGGGAGCAGAAAAACTCCCGATTTTTCACCATCCGAAGAGTTTCGCAAGTTGTCATAATGTGTATATGAATCAGCAATCCACTTCCTAAAATAAAGAAGGAATATGAACAGATGAATGGAGTGAATTTTTTAACAAGCCAGATATTGCTAAAACCTTAAAAGGTAGGCATTTTCTTTAACAACATGAATGCATCCAAAAGATATGGTACTACATGAAATAGACACTTTGGCACTGTGAACACTTCCTCTAAAACTAATACAACACACAAAACTCAAAAATTTTAGCCTGAAGCAATATTAAATGAACATTTAGTGCATATAACTTTTGAGTGAACGGTTACATATAACTATCATAACTCAACACTTCAGCATTCACTAATCCTAACTAGGGCAAAATTAAGCATTTTACTTACTAAGTAGCAAATAACTTACCTTGTGATGTCTAAGGTGGGACCAGTAAAGCTAGTACTTGGGTAGAAGAGTCCAGCAGCTCCATCACTAGTTGTCTTTTGATTGAAGAGGTGAGCAATAATTGTGTAATTAGCATTGGGGAACTGGGCTTGCAACTCCAATGCAGTTGTCAATCCTACAACACCAGCACCAAGAATACACACGTTCATGGCCCCACGTGAATCCATTGCAACTCCTAGACAGTTTTTCAAATGCCTGGCTATTTGGTGGCACAATCAACTCAAGTCTTTAAGATCTGCCAAACACCTCTATTTACTCATATCTCAAGTGCCCCGACAACTGAATAAAAACAAAATATATAAATCGGCGACGTTATCTCCTTTTCCATCCAATCAGATAGTCTGAAGGTCGGCCAGTAGAAATTCCTCTTCCCACACAAATTTTCTTGGCAACAAATAGCTAATAATTCTTCGCCAATAACCAATACAGCTACAAAGCAAACGAGTCTTATGAAGGTTAAATGTCTTCCAGTGATTATACCGCAGTCATTATGTCCAATTTCACACTATAAATGTTAACAACCGTTGCAACATGCTCTAAGGATGAATATATGTATTTGTATTAAAGCTTTCTTAGGTACATCTGAGCTAGTATCACAATAGGATTCAGAATTACCCAGAAGCATCCACGATTTGCATTCACACTTTCTATGAAATTAACCATTAAAAACACCCAAAAACCAACTGCCGGTTAAAGGATTTACTTTGATGTGCAACAATTTAACAGCGATAGTATGAGGAATATTTAATTTACGTATTACTAAGGATGGCTTCACGGAATTTTATCGTCGAAAACTGTATAAAAACTGAATTTCAATAGCTTAAGGCATATACTATGTAACTTAAATAAATATGTAAAAAATCAAGAGGTGACTGATACTCGGAAAAAATATATTTGGTACAATTAAAGAACTGAATAAATAAATATAAATGGGTGGATTACTTCTGTATTGGTTCTATTGCTTAAGCCACGGATGCTTGAGGCAATCAGCAGCCGTAGCTCTGCGTACGGGGTCGTAGTCAAGCATTGGCTTTAGGAATGACGCAAATTCACGGGCGTCCTTGGTACTCCATTTATATTTTTCCTTAAGTACATCAACTAAACCCCAGGCCTTGAGGAACGGGATATTTCTGAGCTCACACTTCTTGTTGAAAAACCTAAGAGAATTATTGCCAGAAAGCGCAATTCTACGAGGAATATCACCTAGAAGTTCAATTATGTGAGCAATATGATCGTCATCACGAGAATACCCAACTCCGGGACGGGGTTCGAATAAATAGTCACCAGTGGCCAACTCAAAGGCCATGCAAGCGGTGCTCCAAATGTCGGCTGCTGTGCCATAAGAAGATCCTAATATTACCTCCAACGCACGATACTGCCTTGTTTGAATATCTTCTGTAAAATGATGATCAACATAACAAGCATTCCCCAAGTCTGCAATTTTAACCTCAATTTTACAACACTCAAATGCAGGGTCTGGACGTGATTTATTGGAGGCGGGAGTACTGTCACTGGGTTCAGCTTGTTCTTCAGGGTTTTCTCCTTTATCGGGCGCCAGACCGTCAGCTTCTTCTACAGTGTTTCCATTTTGGCATGAAGCAGCGAGTTCAGTACTGCAATTGTCAGGGGTTTGAGCATCTCCACTGCAGGAAAGAGTTGGTTTTACACACCCATTCTGAAGTGGTTCAGGATTGGTCTCTGAGCTAACCTTCTCTTCGTCTTTCTTGTTCCCATCCGGTTCAACGTGGGTTGACTCCGATGCATCATCCATCATGGGAATATGATCTCCACCTTCTGGATTCGGTTCATCTTGGTTATGTTCTTCGGCTTCTTCAATTTGTTGCATTTGCTTTTTTAAAAGCTCACTTTGCCGTTTCGCCTTCTTTTTCAACTTTTTCTTTTTGTTCCTGGACATCTTAGTACCAGGTCCTTGATCACGAACTTCTTTTGGAGCTGTGCTTACCAATGAAGTTGGCAATTTGTTTCCTGTACTATGAAGTTCTGTAGCCTCCAACGCCAATTTTCGAATGTAACTGTCATCCACACACAGAAGCACATTCTCAGGTTTTATATCCGTATGAATAATCCTACACTTAAAGTGAAGGTAATCTAACCCCTCCAGTACTTGACGAATTATAGATTTCACATTTTCGATAGGAATACCACGGTAATTACTTCTAATAATCAATTTTAATAGATTCTCTCCCAATACTTCAAAGACCATACACACATGAGTGCCATTTACCCCACTGATTTTAAAATCATTTAGCAACTGCACAGTTTTGTGTCTCTTGGGATCATTAACGTCGCTTTCGTTAACACGCTTAAGTAATTTGATTTCATCTAATGCAGTCTCGGTAAAATGAGATTCACTTTTGACGACTTTCAATGCTACAAATCTTTTATCCACGAGGTCCCAACAGAGCCATACAGTCGAAAAATGTCCCCAACCCAACTTTCTGGTGACATGGTACCTATTTTGAAACAAGTCTCCTATTTTCACAGGATGATAACCACCCTTACAATAATCTTTAGGATCTTCTTGTTCTTCTTCGTCAGAACTGTAATCCTCAGAATCGTCTCCGTCAGAAACTGATTCATAAGAAGAAGAATGGCGTGGTTCCAACCTGTTCGAGTTTGAGGGTCTAGATGTAGCTGGTCTGTGCTCTTCATTCTTTCCCATTCGCTTCGAGCCCCTATGACGCTTTTTCTTGGCTTTGATAGCAAGTACACGGCGGTTGGCATCCAGTTTAGTGCTCATTTTACAAACTTAAACAAATTTTGAAGCCAAAATAAAGAAAACTACCATAACATGAAGTGTTTTATCACAGTTGTTTGATTATGGCGGCCTGTTCACCACCAAATTGTGAACATTGCAGATGGCGTAGAAACAATGAAACAAATGCTGCGACGAGTGCGAGTCTTGCCCAGAGTAACCAACACTAGGGGTTGTGTCAATATGGCAAACAGGAAATTATAACAAATTTTACGAGTATAAATGATAAAAAACCTTAATCTGCAGGATTTCTACATCATTCAGAAATGTATAGGCAGACATAAGAGATTAACCGAAAGGACAGACTTTTTTTCGAAATAATTGGTGTATATATTTATTCGAAAGTGTGAAATGCACAATAAATTAGTCACTATAATACTTCATTTTTGGACATAAATCGCTAGTATCTTCTATCCGATCATGAAATGATATGCGGGAGAGTTGAAAAATAAAACTTAATATAAAACTTTCTTTTAATTGAACAATAAATAATTTTTGTGAATCATATAATAATTATTCACAGTAAATATAATTATGTGAAATATTGATAATTTTCACAAGATTATTTTTAAAAAGTGAAATGAGGCCCTCGGTGATTAATGTTTCTTGTTTATTAATATTACCGCTCAGTGAATAAAAATTTTGGATTGTGGTTGCAATGATGAACTACGAATTGGATTTTTTTATAGTGGCTGCAATGGATGTAAAGGCACACATGATAATTGAATGCTCGGTAATGGCCGTTTGGATTTTATGCAAAATTGTTTATTATTAAATACTCACATCGAGAAAAATGGTTAGTAAACTTTATCTTGAACGAAGTTACGGAACAATATCAGCTTCTTCACGGAAGAAATAAACAAAACAAGTAGACGAATATAATAAGCAACTTTTCCACATAGGTGTCTCTGTTTTAATACATATCTTCCCGCTTAATTCTGTGAAAGGCCGTTACCCGTTGGGTTGGCTTTTAATTGTGAATGATCGTGCTCTTAGACTTCGTGCGTGAATTTGCACCACTCGTGAATTCCATGAGCCTTCAAGAACGGTCGTAATTCTTCTATTTGGTGGTATTATTTTTCGAAGTGGTTGGGGTTTGTTTTAAAAACTAGGAAAATGTCAGTTCAATCCACGTTGACAGGTTTTTATAGCGTCCGGAAGAGAAATTCAGTCGAAGATGTTAAAAAGCATTCCAAAGTTCGGATTCTCGATGGGTGCACTGTAGAAAATATAAGCAGACAAGACACTAATGACGATACGGTATTACTTTTAAGTCAGTCGAAAGAAGTCACGGATTCTAAAGTCAGTATTTCCAGTAACACAGTTTTGAAGACAGCCCCTAGAGTCAATAATAGTGCATCTCAAAACTTAAGTTCGAAGTCGGCGAGGAAGACTAAAGTGAGCAAGACTGGTCATAAAGGGAAAAGGCCTCTAAAGTCTGACGAGAGTAAAGGTCAAACAGCTTTGAGTCGTCTGTTTTTCACTGCCGTAGAAAAGAACTCGAAGACTACTGAAATTCAGCAAAAGAACAGTGATAATAAGCCCGTGAATCTATCACCAGACTTAAATGAAGAATTGGTAAGTATGAGTTTATGTGTAAGGCCCTTCTATTATGGGTTGTAATATAATTCTTTGTGTAGTTGATGAACTGAGACTGACACATAATACTCGGACCTTATGCCTAGTATTTTAAAATCTAAATGAAGGTAGTGCTTTGATATAAGCCGAAAGGGTTTAGGGCAGTTGACTTTTGATCGTGACCAGAAAAAGTTGGAAAACAATGTATGAATCGATATTATAAATAAAAATTCAGTCTTGGATTATAAACTAGAAATCTAACCAAATTTGTTTATGTTGTGTGTAAATGACTTCAGTTTAATATAAAGTCCAACAGTATCATCTTTTTAAAAGAATTAAAAAATATACATTATATGTTTTCTGTTATTTCACAGCCAGTAAAGGAAGAGGCAAATGCAGTACCTCAACCGTCATTGCCTTCATCCCCAAATAAGAAGCATGTTGTATTTGAAAAGATGGGGAATTTGTCCCCGCGAAAGGTGGATGACATTAGAGTTGAAGAAAAGGTGATGAGTCAAGAAAGTGCTGCATCAGCTGCAGAAAGGCATGTTCGTAGTCAGGAAAAAACTAGCCATGAAACTACTACTGCTGTGTCAGGAAAACCTGAAAGAATGCCCCGCAAGGTTAGATGTTCTTGTCTGAAAAAGGAAATTGAACCATTGAAGGATCGTTATGATATAAATTATTGTTTTTTTGTAGTTTTTCTATATTTACATATTAATTTTGATTACTTGTAACCAGCTGATTACACTTAGCAAAAATTTGGTCATGTGTGTAGGAAGAAATTGGTTAGTATGTGTCCATTAATTCTCCATAATTTCTTTTTTATGCTGTATGCTTTATTGTGTTGCATATAATGGCCATTATTAGAGAGGGTCCTGGTACCAAGTAATGTCAGACTTGTCTTGAAATTGAGGCACATAAAATTGGGAAGTGGGTATTTGCCATGAAATTTATAGCTTTTATCTGATTTTCAGCTTGAGTAGATCACTTTTTTTTCTCTTTAAAGGATATATTTTGGAACGAGTTAATGGAATTTATATTATTTTTCAATGCTGATAACAATCTTTGATAAGATTGTTGATAGTCTCCCTGATATAAATTAAATTTGCAATTTAAACAAAATGCTCTGCCATTTCCATATTTGTTGTTGGTTTTATGCCACTTTTATTTTTGAGATTGAGATAAAAAGTATAAGTTAGTGCATTTTGCTTGTAATTTCAGGAATTATCCTTAAGTGAAATCCGAGGAAGGGTTTTCGGAAATAGGAGACTAGCAGAGCTGAGGGAATCTATAGCTCGTGTGTCTAGCTGTGCCGCCAAGATACGTGAAGCTGACAGACAGATCAGCACTGGTGTGATGCCTTCATTGAAAAAGTTTCAGGAAATTGAATTTGAAGTTCCTGTGCTTAAAAGGTTTGAGTTTTCTCTCTGTATTTTGGTAAATTTCTTTAGTAAAATGACTTCAAATTAAAAAGAAACAAAAATATTATTATGCACTCAGGACTGTGCTTAGGGAAACCCTTTTAATTTTAAGGGCTACATACCAAAAAACAGGACATGACATTGAACTCAGCAGTGCATCAACTGATGTAATTTCATTTATAAGTATAAAATACATCTTTAATTTTAGTGGCTATAACCTGAGATATACCTAATATTGTAATAATAATTTGTATTAACCCTTATGAGCCATGTCCGGGATATTGCATTGAATGGAAAATCTGGTAAAATATATTATATTTGTTTTTTTTTCTGGAAAGTTGATGATCTTTGTAAATTATTAATTGCAAGAAAAGTTAATTTACTGTGCACATTATCTGAAATGTGTTAATTTGGTCGTCGACTTATCACCAGTTTTGAATCAGGTAACGTGATTTGTGCGGGTCTGATATATTTTTTGGTAGGTTTCGATGGAAGTGCTTTCTTCTCACGCTCTCTTGTTCTTATATTGTTGGTGTTCTAATATTGTTGGTGTTCAAACATTTTTAAAGCATTCGTATGTTTGTTAATATAACATCTATAAAAAAATAGAAATTATTTAGAATCTTCATGCTTTTTTATTTTTGATGTTTTCTCTAAATTATTATTTAACTTTTTTTTATCATTTATCAGCATAATGTTTAAATAAATATTCAACCATTTTAAAAAATTACTATATTTAAAGCCTTTTATTAACTTTCTTTAGAGATTGTGTTAATGAGACATTAAGAACGAAATTACAAAAAATATTAAATCTTTTATTGACCGCATGTTCTTGGCTGCGAATCATCATTGTCATCATCAGGGACACTTGGGAGTTTTTGTCAGGCCCATGCTCTGGTTTGTCTGAATTGTTCATTTCTTTTTCTCATAAATTTACGGTAATATGAAAATCATCTTGGATGATCGTTCAATTCAAGCAAATTGTTCAATATTTGGGTCCATTCTCTCCAAGTATGTGAGGAGTTTATTTAATTGAGAAAAACCTGATAACCCAAGAATTATAAACTATCATCTTCGGGTAGGTGCCTGTTTTACTGTATTATTGTTACATTTAGGACATCACTACGCTTGTGACTGGAAATTAAGGCATTTTGGCTAATTGCTGAACCTATTGAATTCCCTCCAACATCATGTCTACAGTAAATAGAAGGCAAAAAAAACTCAATTTCCTATGGCTCCTCTCACTCCTGACAGCATATTTAATCTCTAACCAATGCAAAGACACCTTGTCTGACATTTTTCATTAATCCCACATTTCTAACCCTCACCAAAACACAGGTCACCTTTTGTTCCATCTTAGTCTCGTCTCCATTTCCTTAACGTGTTTGTTGTGATGGTACATACTATGTCACAAAGGGTTGTAATTTTCTCCTCTTTATCAAATATATGCCATGTCATCATGCTCTAAAGTTTTCAACATGACCCTTTTGTCTCTCCATTTTCATATTCATAATCCGTATTTGTATATTCTGCTGTAATTTCCCTTTTTGATAGATTTTTATTTATCCCCTTTGGTGGTTTAGCTTTTCTGCTGATCTGGTTGTTTCCTGTGGAATAGATAACAATAAATTTGTCTTGAGATCATATTATAATAATTGATATGGCAGGTCAGTAGAATCAATCTTCAAAAAATTAAGAAAAACATAACAGACAAAAGGCCATGCAAGGCACTGTTATCAATAATGGGATCATATTGTATCTCATAAGTAATCATCTACAGAATAATATAACTTGTCACCGAGGGAATTGTTTAACCCTGATTTAAATAGATTATCTGATTTTGTACATTGTATTTCCTCGGGTGGATTATTATAAATCCTAATGCCCATCCAATTTTGTGGTTCTCATTCTTGATGAAGATTACCTAAGCTTCTAGTGGTATATTGATGAAAGTGTGAGTTCAAGGAAAACTTTCAGGTTCTTCCTTTTTTCCTTCAGATTGCACAGGACAATATCACAAGGGAAAGGAAGACTAGTCAGTAATTTGAAGATAGGTCTGGAGGGAGGACAATATGATTTTCGATCTAAGAGTCTAATTATTCGTTTCTGTATCTTGATTATTTTTATAGTGTGTGGAGATGTACCCCAGAATATAATGTAGGACATTTGAGGATAGAATATCCCATAGTATAGGGTTAAGAGGACCTCGAAACTCACTGAATCACACATTTGACAAGGTAGTATGTGAAGCAAAGCTTTTTTATGAGTGAATCAATGTGTAGTTCCCATGAAAGGTTAGCACTGAGCATTATACCTAGAAATTTACTTGAGGTGACCTGTTCTATTGATTTTTTTATCAAATTTTACCAATAAACCGAAGATAAAACTAGCTGAGATTAGCTATGATCATTGAGATGAAGATTATCTTAGTATCACTTGTCAAACTGGTGATTGATGAAGTTAGAATTATATATTTAAGCATTTTGAGTTCGGGACGATCTTCTTTCGCTAAGTTGTAGCAAATTAAAACCTATCATGAAACTTGTCTTTGCACGTATTATTTCCCACATTTGGTTATCTTGACTGAAGTGAATAAACAATCTTCTCGAGTGTCTTAACTTCCTAGACAACTGAGTTTTATAAACCTGTCTATATGCATTAAAAATACTACAAGACACCCATTTTTTTCTGTGAACATGTATGGTTTATTATAATATTTTTTCATCTTCATAATATATTGTGAGCATACATGATTTTATATCAGGATTTTATATCTACTGTTCTTCATTTACTGAAGGAAATAGTCTCTCCAGGTAACCATTGATATGTTTGTGCTGCTTTAGAGTGAAATACACAGATGCAATATCCTTTAAAATATTAAGTGAGTGAATTTGGCTAGGTTAATTTCTGTTTTGGTTCTCCATCTTACCATAATGCTTGAAATATTTGCTGTAAAATCATTGTAAATTTTCCTGTTGTACATATTTACTTAAGGATTATATTAGGAGTTTTATCAAATAAGCGATAATTTGTATAGTTTTTAAAGATTAGGAAAATCTCTAAAATTATGGTGTTCTTTGGACCATTACTTTTGTGAAGGACCAAATGCTCATAAATCACCTTAAAGGTTAGGTGTCATGGTGTGATTTTCTGCAGAAAATATCCTCAAACAAGGTACATAATTAAAAACTGCTCAAAATCAAATCAAAATAAATCAAATTTCTGGTATCTTTTATTTTCAGGTAAATGCTATTATTTATAAATAAGCCATCAAAAATCATGTTTCAGAGCTGAAATAGGTTGCTTCTAATGGAATTTCTAGTCTGCACAACAGCACATTGTCATTGCTATAAAAGGAAGAATAACTGAAGGTAGATTAGAGGGAAAGTTTTTTTAGTTTGCTCCCTGGACATATGTATCTTTTGTTAACAATTAATGTAAGGATTTCTAAGTATGAATCAGTATATTTATTTGAAATGAATGGTTTTGTATTTTCAACTTTGGTCAATTAATTTCATGGGCTAATAATTTGTTTTTTTTTGCCTTATGTGTTCAGAGCGTGGTGGTTAATGATTGGGATTTGCCATTTTTTCAGCCCGAGTAAAACCATGCCTGCCAGCCCAATAAAGACCCCACCCTCATCACCAATTCCAGCCTACCAACGGTTCAGTCACCTCACCACCTCACGTGTGGTCTTGTCACCGACTAAAGCCTTGCCTGCATCACCATCCAAAGGATCTCCCCTCAGTTTGCCATATCAGTATCGCTGTCTTGCTGAGGTCTTTCGTTGTGTTGATGTGGTAGCGTCGATAATGATCAATCGTAAGGAAAAAATTACCTTCAATAAGCTGCGACCGGCAGCCCAAGAGATGCTGAGAAAGTAAGAATAATGGTATTTTTTATGGATTAGTACTTATTTTAGCTGTTATCATTAGGCATGTTATATTTTATATGCTTTATCTATAAATTTGACAATTTGTTATATAAATTATGTTGGCACTTAGTTTAATAAAATTCTCTGATTGATTGGTAATGTTAAATAGAAATACTTAGTCAATTGCTCCAAGACATCTATCTGTTTGGAATGTTTTATCATGGTAATTCATAAATAACATTTAGTTTTGTGGTAGATTCAAACCAAAATTCTAGTTTGGCTAGTTAAAAGTTTGAATTTATCTCCATTGAAATAAATGGTAATCTTTGAATTGTATTATTGTTTCTAACTTGTGTTAAATGAATTATACTGGAGCTATGACTTCGATATTGTTTTAGGAATGTGAATGAAAGACATCTGGGACAGATAAGAAAGGTTTTTCCTGATGCTTTTGAGTACAAGTATGAGAAAGTCAACCAGCTCACAATCTCGTCTGCCAAAGCTGAACGCTATGAGCTTGTAATAACACCTCTTTTAAAACCAGCAGATGATGGTAAATCATTGATCTATTTTTTTTTTCATTTTTGAAATATCTCTTCATTTTTTTTCATACTGATTGTTTTTATGTGCTTGAAATTTTGATAGTACAAAGTTTGCCATTCAGCTGTTAGATTAAATAAATCAGTGTAATGATAACAGACATTAAAACAATAATTGTGTATAAGTGTAAGTCATCACAATTGAGGTTTGCTTTGCTTTTCTTATTTTTTAGCTCAAAAGGAGAGCTCAATGAGCATGACACCATCTGTGCTGCTTGAGCGAAGGCATCAGTTCCATAAGTATCTTTTGGAGCTTGTGAAGGATCTTCATGAGGTAATGGTGTAAAAATAATTTAGCATTTATTTTTTAAGGTAATGAATGGTATGCTCTTTTGTGTGTTTGAGTCCACTGTATTTTCTTTGCTATTTCAAAGAAAAGCTAAAGTTGAAGTAGATTAGGGGGTGAGGTGGCCCAGGGGCAGGGGTAGCACGCTCGCCTGTGGATCTAAA
>LYUA01002115.1:86408-100196 GCA_002093875.1 Calopteryx splendens | reverse complement strand
GCGGGAATGTTTTACTATTTTCTAGAGTTCAATCCCAAGAGGATCTCTCATAATAATGCATGCATGTGCTTTTTCCTCGGGGAGATCTAAGACTAGTTGAGTACCTATAATAAGAGTTTAATCTCCCACGAACCCGGAAAAAGGGATGTTTACGGAAGATATTTGGAGTGCATACCGTGAAAATTAGTTGGGTGCCACATGACTCAAAAAAAGAATAATTATGAGATTTTCCATCACTAAGAATCGGACACTTTTATTAGGAAACTACTGGTAGGGGACAGAGAGGGTTATTGTTTTTTTCTCAATATTTTATAATTTCTTGATCCAAATCTTATTTTCTCATATTGTGATTCTATTTTGTATATTAGTATGGCACTTAATTTGTGTGTGCTTCAGTCGTTCCTGCGACCATAGGCGTGTCTATTTGAACTTATACAGACCGTTTTTAGGGAAGAATGATTCGGAGGCTGGCAACTGCCGAAACTGGTATTAAACGTGGCATTAACAGATTTAAACAGTTATCCCTGTCATGCTTCATGAAGAGTTTTGTAATAAAATAACCAATACGAAGAAAATAATAGAAATAGACTCATTTTTGTTAACTTTTTAATGAAAAACATCCATACTTTTGTATTTTATTTTGAATTTTCCCTGGAGTGCATTGTTTAAAACCACTTCAGCTAAAAATGTTGCATAGGCATAGAACAAATGATGAAATAAATTCTTGTACGGTACGGGATTGCTATGCTAAAGGATTTCATACTCTGTCTCGCTTGAAGATATTTATGGAAATGTCAAGGATGATTGGGAAAGAGCATGCAAATAAATAGCTCTCTGGTGATGTTTATCATCAAAGGCATTCAAAGCGTGAAGACGAACTCAAATGAAGTTCACGGAAATAACTGAAGGCACGAAATGAGGTAATAAAAAAATGATCGTTGACAGTTTTTAAAGTATTTGCTCCGCATGATACTGATGCCCGTCAACCGTTTCGATTTTACAAAAAAACCTCCATGGCTTAAGCGCTCGCGAATTTGTAGTGGATAACGTAGAATAAATTTAGTAGATAAACTTTCTTCATTCGCAATACGATATAATGCTCATTGCCACAGAAGTAGAAACCCGAAGGAAATGAAGAGAGCCGGCTTCATGTTTTGGAACAGGAATGCTAAAAATCTTTACGGATCATTTTTCTCAAAATTAAGTCTCGTGAAAAACTTGATGTATGACCTTTCTTGTTTTTAACAGTGGTCGAGGTCCTTTTCTTGGCCATCACTCCATTTAGGATTTACGCTGAAATATCGGCCCCTGTGAAATGTGTAGCAACCAATTCTTTGTCGGCAATCAGCACTGGCTCTCATTTAGTACCTCACGATCCTCTGATGATTGCTCTTCTTTTTTACGTGCTTTTCGCACAAAAGGGCATCCGGTTTGGAACAGTGTCAATGTTCCCCTAATTATCGTGGCATTGGCAGGCAATCGTAATGCGATCACAACGGGCTCGTAAATGATTCGGGAATTGCCCAGTGATAATTGAACGCTTCCCCCTTCAAGGTTTGATGTCTCGAATTACTCACGGCAGCCTTGGTGCGCTTCTTCTTTCTAATTGGCCGCCTTCCCGTAACACTTTCCTGTTGGCTTGAGCCATCTGCTCGCCTGCCCACTCAGTCCGATTCCCTTGCAGTTTAAATTTCGTGATTCATCCCTCGCGACGCGAGCAGTTGGTGGCTGTTGTGGGGCGAGGGAGGGAAAGGGTTCGCGTCGGTGGAATGATGCGGCGTGTGCACCACCGCGGCGACGGTCGTGGATGGTCGATGGAATTGTCGATTCGAACGAATTGTCCGTCGCGTTTCCCCCCTCCCCCGTGATTACCGGCGGACGCGCCAATCGTCGAGGGGACCCTAAATCTCTCTTGTGTCGAGGGAAAGTGTCGCGTTGTGGGCAACGCACTCGTGCTCGCTCGTTCGAGGTATCTAAACGTGTGCCCAATGCTTTTATTCCACGCGTACGCAACTATCTCCGAGTCACATGGAATTTAAAGATGAATTTTTCCGGATAAAATGCTGACATTTTATTGACTTATCTTATTAAGCGAATGGCATGTTTGAACTTAGTGACCATAGTGAATTTTTGGTGTGAATATTTAGTTTAGTACCTGGCCTGTAAGTTCGTACGTGTGTAATTAATGTATCCCTACTACCTTTATGTAAAAACCCAATTTATTTGAGGATTTATTCCCTTGTGTGTTAGTGCTCCTATTAAATATAATATATATTCCAAAATGAAACTGCGGACATGATCGTTTGGCAAGTTGGTTTGAGATGCAGAGACAGTTTCGGATTTATAAAGAGGCAATTCGTACAAATTTGACAGAGAATCCAATTCCAGAAGAGTTAATTTTAACTGTTGTTTGAGATAGAAAAACTGTCTTTTAGCAATTTCATCCTTTCATTTTATTCGAAGATATCTTGTTTGATGAATATTTCTGTACGGTTTGAGGCTTTGGCTATTTGGAAGTGTATAAGCGTCCACTTAATCTAGGGATTTACATTTATTTGTGGAGAGAATGGAGTGGGAGGTATAAGTTTCTACTTATATATGAATGGCTGACTAAATGTTTGTCATGAGATATTTTGTGATGTCACGCTAACCTATTTTGGGGTGCTAATGGAGTAATTATTTCTATCAAAATATTGCATCAGGTTTAATATTTTCACTTTTGCTATCTTAAAATTTAAAGGGAAAAATTGTCTTAATATCATACGGGAAATTGTATTCACTTTCATAGTTCATCAGTGTAACTTAGCAGCCATTAAGAATATGAAAGCGTAAATAGCAATGAGAGATAGGTTGTAGTTTGCTAGTTGCTAGTTCACCCTCGACAATCAAAATTACTTATCTTCGTGGATTACTAAATGTCACTAATAAATTAAATTTACCAAATTAATCTCATTCTACATGTCTATAGCCCAGGCCACTTAACTCCACTATTCCTAAATAAGTTAAGTAATTTCTTTGAAAAATCATCAGCGATTTCAAAATTGAACAAACCTTCATTAGGCGGAGGTTTCAAGTATGCGAGCGTCGAGATAGTTATTTGTGTTGATTTGAGAGGGATAATGTGCTGATTTTTTAATACTTAGTCTAGTTGTACCTGCTAATTTTCAATAATTTAGAAAAATTATTTCCCAATGGCCTCCTCTTTGCAAAACTTTCTGTGGACAATGAAATAGCTCCTATTAAGGTAATACTGCGTTGAGATTTAAATAATTTTTGTACCTGATTCTAAATACGAAAAAAAGGGTCGTTAGCTAAACAAAAATGAAAACGCGTATTTATTAGCATAGCTAATAATATTTTTAAATATTTAATTCATAGAAATGCACAGATTTGTCTTGAAATTTCCATTTCACAAACTAGTGTTGTACAGGTATAAACTTTTACCTGGGTTAATAGTTGTCAGAGCTATCATTGATGAAATGTATATGTGATTTACTTGTATCGTTTTCGGTTAAATAATATTCTTTGAGGCACAGATTTCTCGAAAAATTTCAATATTGGTGGAAATTTTAATATTGAATCTGGTGGAGTGGTTCAGCAAGAGCAAAGCAAGAATCATGACGCCAGAGCTCACGTGGACTAACCGATATGCCATCCCGGAAAAGTCTGCTTGGGATAAGGAAGCGTGATGTGTTTACTCCTATAATGAGCACAAAATGTGATGATAGATATTATGTAAATATCATTTTCATTGATGATTAACATTTTATCTAAAATCAATCACGACTCGGCTTTTTTCTCATTAAATTTCCGGAGGGAAATAGATCCGCATCCGCCGCATTTTCCAGACGCTCTTGAGCATCGCAGGCGGGAAATCTGTGCTTCATCTTGCACGATAGTTTCACTTTTAATTTTTTTCTCTCAAAAGAGAAATGGGTTAAGCTGCTTTCAAGCTCCCTGGACTGTTGGTCCATACGATGCTATTCAGGGAGGTGGCTGAAGTGAATTTTTAAGTGAATTTCCTTCTCTAAGCCGGCCAAGTGAATTTACCTCGTAAAATTGACTGAGGGGCAATATCAGTTGTTGTCTCCTTTTTTCAGCAGTCAAATCATGAGAGCACTTCACAAAATTAGGTGAGATTCATGAAGTTACGTGTGCAGTTGCCGCTTTGATGCAAAGTTGTACGGGATTTTGTGCGAATGGTTATAAGCATTTCGAAGCCCGTTTTTCAGTGGCGATTCTAGTATCAAGTATAGCCAGAGTAGAGTACCTACGGAAAGAAAAGTTAAACTTTGTGAATTCCACTTAATATTTAATATTACGACCCGGGTTTCAATACCATGTATTTCTTTCCGTAATGGATAAGTTGCACATAGTCAAGCCTGAAATTACCGATTTTATTAAGTAGGGTAATTAATGAAAGTGATTAGCTTTGCAGATATTTTTTGGATTAGGTAGTTAACATGGAAAGTAACATAAAAGTATCTAATGGTTGGAGTACGTAATTGAATACGTAAAACAATAATAGAAATATTTCTTCAGGGGTTGATATTGGATTCTCATTGCAGGATTTTTTTGAAATATAGGTATTACGCAAATAAATCGGAGAATGAGTGATCCTAATTATATTGACATATAGGTTGCTGTGTTGTGTCTCCAAATGAGCGGCAGACGAAGAAGTGACCCAATTGTGGAAAATACTTAATTTAATATCTGCATTACAGAGGAAATTAATATTTTCAATATTTATAGAACTTCCAAGTGATCGATGCTCAATAGGAAATTTTGAACTAGGTATATTTCCATGGAAAGGATTATTTAGCGTTTAGAACCCTAGGGGTTCTTACTTTTTGAGGTGTGATTCTGTCCATTGGGAATTTCAATATGGAAATAGCATTAAGCTATTGCCGAGTGTCGACGTCATACATTCGTTGTTGTGCTTTTATCCTTTCGCCATTATTCGTTTTAAATGTTACCAAACCAAAGTGATAAGAAGGTTGACGTAAAAACCTTCAGACGCACAATTCTCGAAGGAACTTACTCGATTTTTATTTTTAAGCCGAGTGAATCCTCAAAGAGCATGGGTGTGAGAAGTTTTGCACGAGTTTAACGGTTGATGACATAATCATGGCAGTTTGTGGACTGACCTTATTTTAACCTTTAAAACCTACTCCCCATCCTAGAAAAGTGTCTTCGGTGCCTACTGGGGATGAATGCCGGGAAATGATGCATTAGCGCCCCTCGTTAGACCTGGCGTGTGCTAACTCTGGCATGGATGGCTCGACTCCTTAGTTTACCTTTTAGTCCTGTGTTTATAAATATACACTAGCGTACGCGCCCGTGTGATGTGCATGGGTTTTGGTGATGCCGTTCCAAAGTTGTGCATGTACTGGTCTCCCATTCTCTCTCTCTTTAGACTGTCCTGAGTGGAACAAAAAAAATTGTAACACAAACCTTTTCCTAGCAGGAAAAAAACACCTCTTCTCGCCTTATACTTCACCTCTTCCAAAAATCTCATCAGCACAGATAGACACTGTAAAAGAAAGGCTTGGAACGATATTGAACGAAGCGAAAAAATCGTCTCAAAGACGAGGACCTGGTCTGGAAGAATTAATTTGGGTACTGAAAGAATATCAGAACGAGACGATCAGAATTTCGGGACGAAAAAACAATTATTATGATACAAAATACTTGTTTGACTAATAGCAGAGAATCGATGGTTACTACCTAAATACATCAAAAGAAAGGGAAAGTTCACTGAACGTGCTGGAGATGGCTCTTTTTTTTGTGCCAGATGCCGAAAAAAATATTCAGCTTCGGTTTGTGCATGTATGTCCCTCATCATAATAAAACATACTCGGTGAACTATCCGGAATGGAAGAAGTATTTATATGAAACTTGTTTTGCTAAAGGAATGGTTTACAAGTGTTTTTATTCTAAAATTTAAAAAAAAATCACCTGCCAATGTATCAAATTTTGATTCATACTGAAATGAAAACAATAATTCCAGAACGAAAACTTTAGCGTGCAGTAAAGCGATGAATGAAACTGGCGGGACTTGACGGGAATATCGGGACTTTCATATGGAACTGACAGAACGGGACGAAAATATTAATATAAAGCAGATGGGACGATAGGGAAGAAAAGCTGGACGGACGGGACGGAATTCTTGAACGAAAGAATTGCCGGGACGAGAGACGGGATATTTGGGACGAGGATTAGTTAGAGCATCCGTTCCAAGCTCAAAAGAATCCAGGGGCCGTCGTGAATGCCACAGCGTGAATTCCTTGTTCTCTTTCTCCCGTTTCTCCTTCAAGGGCCGCGCCCACCTCCTCCTTTATTGACTCCAGGGCCCTTTCGGGGTCGGGTGGTCGGGGCACTGGCGGGTGCGGAAGAGGGCTCCGCGGAAGTCGTCGGCGGCGGCGGCTGCGGTTGCCGGCCGAAGAGAGGGGGCGTCGTAGGAGCCTGCGGCCGGATGGCCTCGGAGCGGGAGGCGTGCGGCCTGGGCGCCCTGCTCCCCGTCAGCTGCCGCGGGCGGGCCGAGTCCTTCGCCCGGCGCCTCCACACGCGCCTCCGCTCCCTCGGCTCCAACGATCTGCTGGCGGGATCGCTGACGGGCGACGACGACGAGGAGGAGGCGCTGGACTCCGGCGACGGCCTGGACTCCGGGGGCGGTTGGGGGGGAGTTAGCAACGGGGGCGATGACGAGGGCGGCGGTGGCCTGGGGTCGCGGGCGGCCCGCGGGGAGGCCTCCGGAGGGGGGTGCGGGGCGGAGGGTGGGTGCGGGAGCACCAAGTACCGGTCGACTGACCGCGACGCTTCAGGTACGGGAAAAGGAGGGAGGGCAAGAGCAAGGGGGGGCAAGGGGCTCTCTCTCTCTCTTTTGGGTCAAAGGGAACAGCCGTCGTCGTTCGACACCTCACGGGCAATGACATTTTTCGTTTACTTCAGTGCTAGTTGATGTATTTACACTCTTCGTCTGTTTCTATTTCAATTTCCTCTTGTGTCGGGTCAAAGGGTAGACTGCAAAAATCACTTCAAACTTGGTTTCTCGTCATTCCTCGTTTCCTCCGCGACAGAAGATCTGGATGCGGGGAGAGTATTACTGTCACTTTGAGTGATTGGTGCAAGATGGGTCTGTGGCTTTGTTGCTGCGTTTTGAGAATGTTCATTGTCTTCCCTTCAATCTTTTTTGCGCCAATTTCTGTAATCCATACCAATTTCCCACTCGTGACAAAATTTCTATGAAAGTGGTTAACATGCAATACTTTCATCCTGTTTTTTTATTTACTACAACTGCCTTAGGCACATGATTTGCAGCTCACAGTGACTTGATGTATGTTCCAGTTTAATTGATTTAAATTGGTAACACTCATTGCAAGTAAATGACTTTTCGAGAACCACCACGATTATATCGTATGGAAAGTCTTGACTTGAATGCATTCATGACCAAAAACACCCGTAAATGAATAACCATTGATTAAAAGCCAAATATTTCTTTTACATAGGGTTGTGACGACCAGCGTAATTTTTCCACGGAGAATTCGGTGAACTGGAAATTTATTCAAGTGGAAGTGGAAGCGATTCCTTTGACGTTCGGTAAATCACTTTCGTTCGCTGCTTTTTTCATCTCTTCATTAGTGGACCCCAGTGCTGCTGCAGGTGTTCTCAGGGAGCGTATATACTCTGTGCCAAAGGTCACCACGAAAATAACATCCTTCGCGTCGGGAAAAAAAGAAGGGCAAAAAACGGCAGTGTTTGATGAATCCATCATCCCATTAAGGCTCATAAATTTCGTTAGCACTGACTTGGATTGCGTTGTATTTGAAGGGAAACTTTTAACATGTACTTCTTGCTGATGAGTCTCAGCAAATGCTGCACAGTGGCTGAGGTTTGGCCAGGTCTCATGCTTCCTTCCTCGTTGCTAACCCATGGGCATAGGCGTCGACGCCAAGGGAGCATTTGTGGAAATGCTCCGTGCCTTTTCAGGCGCTATGAAATTAAAAATCCATAGATGTGATAGAATATAACTTTTAACCATGTTTTAAATAATGGGGGCTATGTTCCGATCGAGATAACGGCCGCTTCTAAGGCTCTTCGTTCTTCATGTTGTTTCTAATGGATGCTGCAGCTTATTTTCGTTGATTACAGTGTTTCCTTCTCTCGTCCATTGCACAGATTTCACCGTCTGCTGTCCTCGCCAATTTTATTTCTTTCGTGAAGTCTCATTTTTTCATTCACTAATTTTAAAAGAGTATTTCGTGATTTCATTTAAGTTAATGTGAAAATGCTGTGCTTTCCATAATTTTTATTCTGCATTCCCAGGATTGCTGCTTTGTATAGTTTTAAGGAGTATTTTTGTATTAAATATGCCAAGAAATTCTTTTTAATGGATAATAATATAAATGCACATTATGAATATGGGTAGATTAGTCATTTAACATTACGTATAGAAAAAATATAAATTTTTGACAAGCCTTATAGTGCAAATAGTTCCTTCCATCTTTGTGAGCAAGAAACTAATTTTCAAGAGCTATGATCTTATATTTGTAGTAATTACGTAGAGTTTTTGATTCATAGTAATGGTCATTTTGGTCCACTTGAAATAGATTTAGCATTACTCTCATTCTTGTATAACAAATCGTTGGAACACTTTTCATACCTTCATTTTATAAGCTATTTGAAATAATATGCTAAAAATAAAATGTTTCCGTATTTCCGTCACTTCTGTCTCTCCAGAGGAATCGATATGCCTTTATAGCATTTTTTAAAATTTCTTAGTGTAAAATCCTTGATAACTGAATGAATTAACAATATACTGATGGTTATCTAATTCGTTGTGAAAATTTTCTCCATCTCACCATCATAAGGAAGTTTTACCACTTTATTTATGGATAATAAAGCAACTAAACTGAACCAATTCTAAGGGGACTACTGCCACCCTCCCTGTAAAGTTCGATCGGGTGTGGGTCAGAAAGGGATGGTTAACCATGTGGCTAGCCACAGGCACCTCATTCCTTATTTGAACTAACAGCTTCTCACCCTCTTCCCAGGTGGGGTCACGGTGCAGCAGCCCCTTCCGCAGTCTAGTCCCTCGCTCCCAGGAGGGCCTTCGCCGTCACCCCCGACGGACAGCTCACCCCCCTTCTCCTCCTTCCCGAGGCCTCGTCTCGACTCCGGTTTGGAGAGCCTCGGATCGCCAACGAACGGCACACCACCCAGGCCGGGCAGCAACGGCTCCGAGTCGGGCTTCGCCGGCATCTCGACCCCCTCGAACGGATACTTCTCCCCGCACAACGAACAGGGGTTCGGCCGCTGGAACGCCTCGCCATCCCCCGAGGCTGATCACCGCGGCCACCACTCGAGGTCGCCTTACCAGAGGCCTCCGAGGAGGAGGAAAGACGTCAGGTGGCCACCTGCCGCACCTCAGCAGGAGGCGGTGGAGGGCGGGGAGGCAGCGCTGCCCAGCTACCTGGAGTGCTTCCCCCAGGCGGGGGTGGAGTCACCCCCGGAGACATCATGGAGCGCGTCTCCCATGTCGCCGGAAAACGGAGCGAATGGCGGAAATGGTTCAAGATATCAAGGCGCCGCGGGCGGAGGAGATGAAGTCGACGGTCACTTCGCGGCAGAGGCGTACTGGCAGCACTATGCTTATGCGAGACACCACCACCATGCCAGATCCCCGGCCACGCCTCCGTTACAGAGTCCGGACTTACTGCCGAGACACCCTAAAGGAGCAATATCTCCAACCTCCTACACTCCTCCCTGCTCGCCAGTTTCACCCGAAGAAGCCGCGGCCGCGTACGCCCATGGCAGCTACTCGCCCACATCTGCGTTGAAATCCCCAATCTCCGAAACTAACGAAGAGGAGGAGGAAGATGCCTTAAAAGATCTGGAATACCTGCCACTCAGAGAAGAGAGCGATGAACATCTCGACGGCTGTGGAGATTCTTCGTCCTTGGAAAGCAACGGTCTTCCTAATTCCTGTTCCGAAGACGGAGTGCAACTCGAGGGTCTCATCAACGGGCATTCCACCGCACCTTTGCCTACGGTGCAGGAAAAGAAGGACAACTCAGATCAGTGTGACACCTACAGTGGAGATCAACCAGACACTTACGCAGCTATATCCTTATTATCTTTCGACGTTTCTCGTCTCAACCTGTCTGTTTCCACAGATTCCGAGGAAATCAAGAGCGAGGACGAAGTGGCTCCATTGCAGAATGACCGGAGGTCACAGACGGAAAAGTCTGAGAAGGTGGGGGAGGAAGAAGAAGTTTTTTCGGAGGACTCGATGGAAAGGGACATCCAGACATTAGCTGATACGATATATGGCAAGCGAGAAGGGGAGGCTGAGTCGACAGAAGAGTGTTCGGAGGATGTGGATACGGAAAAAATCGATCAAAAACCGGATGAGGACACCCAATTTGAAATAGCTGTGGGGGAGTGCTCTCCGGTTGAAGGGACGTGTGACGAGATAGAATTAAGGAAGAAGTACCTGGATGCAGATAGTTCAGACATGGACCTGAAAGCGGTCAGGATAATCTGCGAAGAGATGGCCTGTAGAGCGAAGATAATAGAAGGGGAGGTAGTAATTACTGGCGTAACTGACGAAGACGAACTACAAACGGAGGGCAAGCTGGAATGCGAGAGTAAAGTCTCCAACGAAGATGACAACAGTGGCAAAGGGAAAAAGGAGGAAGTTAAACTTGACGAACCGGATGATGAAGAGATAGAGGAAAGACTCCCTAGGGTCAGGAGGTCAACGTCCCTGAAGACCGGCAAGACTCCCCCCGGCACTCCCTCCCGGAAGAAGATCGTTCGTTTCGCCGACGTCCTGGGTCTGGACCTCGCGGACGTTCGAACTTTCTTGGACGAGATCCCCTACGTTCCCAAATCGGCCTTCCAGGACCTAGCCCCGGAAGCTAGTCTCGACCCCAACGCAGCCGCGTCCCAGAACCACTGGAACACCCCTGCGGACTGGGGTCGGGGGATGTCCTCCGAGACAAGGGTGGCCCGCAGACCCAGGCGCTACCACCTGACGCCGCTGTTCCCTCAGCCCGGAGCCGCCGCGGACTTCATCGACAGGATAAGGGAGAGGTGCATATGTCTGGAGAGTGCCATGGAGGAGGACGCGGAGGACGAGGAAGACGACGGAACGGAGTTCTACGGGGTCAACGGCTGGAGCGTGTTGGGCACCGTGAGGGTCAGGAACCTCGCATTCCATAAGACCGTCCACGCGAGGGCCAGCGCCGACGGCTGGAGATCGCACGCGGACGTCCCCGCCGCTTACCTCCCCGGCTCCTGCGACGGATTCTCAGATCGTTTCGCGTTCGAGCTGCGTCCCGGCATTCCCCCGACGGGGGGCGGTCTGGGGGGCGCGCCCTTCCCCAGGAGGATTCCCAACGGGGGTCGGCTGGAGTTCGCCGTCCGGTTCCAGTGTCAGGGGTCTCAGTATTGGGACAACAACTCGGGGATCAATTACGTGTTTTCGGTGGAGCCTAGCGTCAATCCAGCCGCGAGTCCGTCGTCAGATAGGGAGCCTGATGAGGTGCCCCCGGCCACCCCTGCCCCTGTCCGATCTCAGGCAGCGTTCCAATACCTCACGTTACCGTCGCCCGAATCAGACTGGGCAACGTTTCTGTGAGCCCCGCGAAATCTCAATTTAACTAGCGTTTTTAACTTGGGCGAAGATATAGATTGTCTGCATCTAGGGCCAGAATAAATCAAGAGGGTCTAGTGTCATCTTAAATAGACTAGATAGAACGCTTGAGTTGCACACGAATGAGTACCTCATGATTATGATTGGGATTCGAAAAAATTCGTCCCCGTGGTGGACGATACGACCATTTTTGGCTGTTTCGTCCTTTCTACGGAAATATGGAATTCACGTCTTCGATCAAAATACTTACAACTCGTTTTTATAGCGTTCGCTCCTCAGACTACATACATTAAATCAAACATCTCTAATAAACTAGAGCGGCAATTGGAAATATTTTGAGAGGCGAATGCAATCGGGGATATTGTCGAAGTTTCAAAGACAATGTACACCATTTTTTCATTAGGATCGGAGCCGCAGTGGCTCCATATTGAATGTAATCGTTCTTAAAATCTATGCTGTCTACAACAATTTCATTATGCTGTCTACGAAGAGACCAGCCCAGGAAAAGCTGTTAGTCGGGAGAAAATAATGTTGGTCAATGGATTTAGTTTATATAATCTTCATCCAAACTAATCCAAGACTTCAATGCAATGAACAAGTCTTATGAGTGGAAATTTTTAAAATATCTTAAAGCAAGAAATAACCTTTTAAGTCATTATTTTTCATGTATTCCTGTATACTATTTTCATAACGGTTTTAATAATTATTTTTAGGAAATTGAACAAAATAATTTTATCAATTTTATGTACTCGAAAATGTTTTCCTCAATTGGAAAATACTGCAAAATAGCCTCAAAATATAGCTCTCAGGATAATTTAATTACGAACGAAGAAAGATATTTTTTAAAGCCAGTACGAAAAAAATCAGGATATTATTTTGATAGATTTTCTGCCGCTCACAACGCAAATCAGATCTTAATCGATTCCTATGGCTTGCGAATATGTGCAGTTGAGGTCAAGTCACTGACATGTTTACCAGAAAGAGGAAGAGAATGTGATCTATATTAAAAAATCACTATTTCCAGTGGTTCTGAACTCCTTTAATCTTTTTTGTAGTGTTTTATCCTCTCTAATCGCGGCAAGTGTTAGCATTCATATGGTTAAACCGATATATCTTCTTCAGGTCAGAAAATTTCCCAAGTAGTTTTTTTAGAAGATACTAATGTGCATAATTGCAGATTTTTTACCAATCAGAATTTAATGTTGGATGGCCTTGGAACACTTTTACAAAGCTTCATTGACGTTTAAAAGCACTTATGCACGAAAACACTGTTCCCTGCAATGTTTCCTCCTTCATTTACTAATGTTTTACTCCCCCTTTCGTCCAAAGTACCTACTCTTTCTCTCCTCGACCGCTCCTCCTAGGATGCCCCTGCAACATCCAGCAGCCCACTGCCTATTAATATCTCCTCCATCCACTTTACTTTCTTCGTATTTCACCCAAAGGAATTTCTTGCTTCCCTTGCCAGATACGCTTATTCGTTTGTCTTCCTCGTTGTCCGGGTTATTTTTTTTTAACGTTCTCACAGACATATCTCGATAGTCATTAACCCCTGCCTCGAAAAGCAGGTATTGAAATCATAATATATGGTTCTCAATGTCAAAATCTTCATTGATCTTCCCAAGTTTGCTTCGTGATGAGTTTTGGTTCCTCAGCCCCTCTTTGCAATTGCTTCTTTTGGTGATGCATTATTCGCGTATAGTCCTTAACACCTAGTCCGTATTCGTTCAGAATACTGTCGAAATTCGTATAATTTACCACATGTTGGTCCTTTGGTTCCCTCACAATTTAGCATAATTTATTTTCATCCCTTCCGTCTGAAATTGGTCCTATAATGCACTCAAAAATCTTACGGTTGCTTGGTTGACATACAAAACGTTTCGCGATCTGAAAATCTAGCTGATTTAATCAGCTTTCCGCCCTTTTTTTGATTCCCTTGAAGTCCTTACAAGACCTATCGTACCATATCCTCGGCTAACGGAAAAAACAATGGCTTGAAGTGTTGCACACCTTATCCCGATTCTCCATCAATTACCCGTACTTGTGTATCCAGAGTCAATTCTACGTTTGGAATGAGATTTGAATTCCTCCAGTTTACTCTCACATTCTGCCGCATTTTCATGAAACTT
>LYUA01002115.1:17294-28143 GCA_002093875.1 Calopteryx splendens | reverse complement strand
CATCCTGGGAAATCACAGGCGGTACAGGGAAAGGAACTGACCACCCTTCCCTTATGTGTATCACATGCCGTTTGGCTTAGTACTGGGTGAGCTGTAACCTCACCTAATCTCACCTCACCGACCTTCGGGTTGATTACTGATATATATATATATATAGATATATCCACAATTAATAAGAAGTACTTTATTTATTTTTTATCTTGAGGTTTTTGGTCAATTAATTTGGTCAAAATAAAAATGCTCGAAGCGTCCTGAAAACTACCCACTGAGTGACACCCTAGCCTTCACGATCAGCTTTCATTGAGAAGATTTAGTTGTCAGCTACTGTGTGGGCCATGAGCCGGAATGCTTTCCTCGTGCGTAGCGAGAGGATCGAACAGGATCGAGGGTCGTCCGACATGAACGAGTGGCAAAGGGTCATAGTGCGAGGAAGGGCACATTTCTCCTCCTCCGTGCGCCCATCAGGAGGAAGGGTGTGGGGAAAGAACGCTGGTATATGCGTTACAAACGATGCTCAATCATAAAATACTCGACGTGGTTTCATGTGGTGGAAGGAAGTCATAATGAAGAATTGAAAATATTGCACTATTCCATCGTGTAAAAAGATGTATTGTGACGCCCGTTATTGACTCATCATGTGGCAATCATCAGCTACAAGACTGATGATGGCTCGAAGGAGAGATCGTTTGAGTGATCGCAGGTATGCGTAATATTGTTTTCCCATTAGTGATGAAAATGAATACTTGTTAAATAATATCCAATATTATTAGTTCGGGAAATAATCGCTGATTGAAGATTTCTTCTATGATACCTATAATACTATTCCACCTCTACGGTACCTTTACAATACTTCATCGTTTCAGCGCCATGTGCGATACATACGGTAATGTATTGCACTTCAATTGCCAACCCCACGACACGCAAGCGGGGACGGGTATTTCGCTGAACTATCTCCCATCGCCAGTAATCGAACCTTGGTCCCACTTTCTACCCTCTTGACCTCTGAAGCTCTTTTTTATGCATTGGAGGCCATCTCAATAATATTACGAGACTCGTATTTTGCAAGAGACCTGAGCATATGAGCCTTTTTCTCCAAAGTACATTTCGTCATTAGGAGAGAGCTCAGAATACTTTGTCGGGGGGGTCGGATTGGTATGGCGGCTAGTCAGTGGTATCCCGACCCCTTATTGGATGTCATGTGGAGAGCATTTCACGTCCGTCGGACGGGACGTGAAACTGTGTTTGACCCCTTGGCGCCTTTCGCTAAGAGTAGGATGATGCCGAAGTCGGATTTCTAGCCACCATTCCCTGAAAAGCCTACCTCTTCCAAATCACTCAGCTATCACTAATGGCGCAAATGACCTCAGAGAAAAACCTTTGAAAGCAATCATGTGGAGAATCGACGAGGACATGCTGAATGAGATGAGAACCAGCATTAAGTAGTCATCATCAGGGAAAATTATATTTGAGACGAAGAAATAAATTTAAAGTGTGCGAATTATATTGAGATTAAGACATTTATCAGATTTTTTATGCTCGTCGTAATAATGATGAAACATGAAGGCATGCTTTTCCTCTTCCCTTAAGGATCATTTGGTGGGTTGATTTCCCTATTGCCATGACAGCTGGAAGGTTTCATATTTTATTGAAATATCTCTGATTTCAAAATGCTGCCGATGTAAATGGAAGGAAAAAGGTATTCAAATAGACGCAATATCTGGATGTTTTACATTAATTTCAGAACAAATGCTTTCCTTGGTCTGTTTCCTTATGTTCTATTTTTTGCTTCCTTAAGTTTTCCCATGCGAATCGGCCGTTCTCTACTGCCCTTCAAAGCTTCCTGAATTTATGTCGTCGTGAAAATTGTGATCACCGTCGGTTTCCGTACTTGGGTAGCGATTAGTGTCCTTCGGATACCTTGGTTTCGAAATGTTTCACCAAGAAAATAGAGAACGCAGAATAAACTTAATTTGGAATACTCTTCCGTCACCAGGCGTTTGTCAAGCTTATCTTCTTCGACAAGGATTTCCAGAAAATGTGTTTTCTACTGCACAGACATGAGAAGTTTTGAAATTGGCAATTTTCTCTCATTTTCATTTCGCTTAATCAATCGATTAATTTCCTGTTGCCTCTCTCCCTCTTGATCCACCATGACAACCCGATTTCAACCTCCCTCGATTGATTGAGTTAACTTCTCCCTCGATGTTCTTTATCTCTTCCGCTATCACTTGTGAGGCATCTCTCACTTCCTAATCTTCATAATCCGACGCAGAAATTCATACCAGCACACAATGATGCCCTCCTCTTTATTTTCTGTCGTCATGACATGACGGCACTATAATACTATTGAGGAGGCTCTTCCATTCGAATTATAATTCCCAAAAACTGCGCTTCCGTTTATTTCGCAACTGTCACTCCTGAGCCATCCTTTTTCGGGCATCTCATTTCACTCATTTTTCGTGTTATTATTAAGTAGTTGAGAAAAATTCAAAGTATCTCTTGCTGCGCGAGATAAACATACAGCTTGGTTTTGAAAGACTGAAAATATTTTTGATAGAACATCGATGTGCTTTTTCACCTTGACACAGACCGAAGATTTGAATAGGTGACATATTTACCTCCGTCATTAAAACGTCAAGATATAAATTTAGTCTAGCATCCTAGCACACATTTAACACGCATATAGATGATGACCACGTGATAGTGGAAACACGTATCTTCTAACAGGGTATCACGAATTATTTCTCCCTCGTGTGTCTGATTGTGCTTATGTGATTACTTCATATTTGTGTGTTTATAACTGAAGACTTTTCTCACATAACGGAATGTATTGGAATGTCAAGCGTCTCCTTGCAGCGCGAGTATAGTGCGTCTGACTGTTAAACCGCACGAGTCTTTAGTTTATTGTGATTATTATTCTTCCCGTTGAACAAATATGTGGAGTTTAGTTAGAGATATCTATCTTGAATCTAGTTTTAATAATCACTGCTCGGCTATTTCGCTCCATCTCATTCGGGATATTTTACACGAGAGATTTCCATCATATGTTTCATTTTTTTAATTAAAAAATTAAAAAATTAAAAACAAAGAAATCAGCAGAATCTGCATCTCATAGGGCAAGCTGTCGCGAGGGTGTGCGGCAGGGGGTGTTAGGCCACCAGCCATTAGTTTCGTCGAGTATTATTGACAATCCGTATTTTTAATTTCGGGAGGCTCAAACTGATGCTCGGACGTTCCCTGCTGTTGCGATCATAAATTGAGCGAAGGGGAAGAAGGATCCCTCGCATCATTCTGTTCGGCAGGCAATCTCCCTCGTCAACCTCTCGTCGTGGCCTCGCCTACCAATGCAATTCGGAACTAAAATTATCCTCTGTGTCGTCGTTAGACTCGAATGTTTTGTGATAAAGAGTCCTGGTCTTTGGGTTGAAATGGTTTACCGTCGCTTCCCAAAGCAACGGACCAAGAATAGTCGCTTTCGCCGACGCAAAAACATAGACCCCAGGGTTACGCTTGGTGTGGGATTTCTGACTCTTGGACATAATTAAGGCTCGTGTAGAAAACTCGTTTGCTGTACAGTCAGCTATAAAGAAAACTTTGCACTTATTTATTCACTTAACTATTGGAGAATAGATCGACCTCGGATTCCACGATCTCTGAACGAGGCCCCATTAAAGATTGGGTGATAAACGTTCAATTTACTGTTGACAATTCCAAATCTCCCCCGATTAAGTTAGTTAAAATCAATCTCCGCCTGTGTGTAAATATACTTTCACTTCCATCGGAATTTCGATATTAGACGAGATATTTTTTACCAGCATTAAATATATCCCCGGTATTTTGAACCCTAACTCAGCTGCTGCGACCAAAAACCTCTGTACATTTATTAAGTCATCTTATTCGAAGCAGGAAACTAAGACCCAAGGAACAAAATTCGAGGATAATGGCACATATTTTTCTACTTCTGTTTTTTAGGATTTTTATATCTTGAATAAAACTTTTATTAACGCTCTTAAGCAACGTGCTAAGTAGTCTTCGGTTAATTTGTTAATAAAAAGTTAACTAATAGAGAGAAGGCTAAATATAACATGGTATTTACTCTATTGGTGATTAAATAGGAAGGAGGACAACTCAATGCCCATCAATTAGTAAAAATGAAGTATCATCCTCATAATCACGGATTATCAATTGCAGTATTTCTTTTAAGGAACTGTGTTTAAGTATTACGTGATGCTATGAATACTTACTTTATAAGAGGGAGAGAGAGAAGCTTCTGTCCGAACTAAATAGGAATATCCGAACTGCGTGCGAGAGCTCGTGGTCCCTTTCCCTTTTTATGACCCCCGAGGGCCTGGGAGCTGCGCGTTACAGGGATGTCAAAGCATTGAATAAAATATTACTTACGTTCTGAGGTCGATAAAGCCAAAAATACGGGAAATGGCTCACGTGCAAACTAAATATGTACTTAGATACATAACGACTACGTACCTCCTCCATGATCAGCGAGAGTTTGTACCGTCATAAAATAGCATTCTTCTCATCGATGGCAAATTGGTTAAAAGGACCTTTTTGATCCCCACGTGAATTTGAGCGGCCAACTTGCATTAGCATTAATGAAAACGCCATAAAAATTTCCTTTGTATCGTATCTGAATACTCCCAGATGACCAATGCCTCTGCTACTGGGGTAATTTATAGGCTTACGTTACTAAAAATCATTTTCCTAAAGTAACACCGATAAATATTGTGTGCTGGAGGATGAATGTTGCTTTTAATAATCTCGATTTTTAGTTTATGAAGACAAATTGGAATGCACTGCATTTTATTTATTTCGGGACCTGAAAACAGGAGGGTGACGTCACTAATAGTTAAGGTAATCGGAGAATATAGGTATGTTAACCCTCCCACACCGTGCACATTGACCTAAATGCAATGATGAACAGCGTTGTCTTACGTACATACAAGACTAGCAGCATTACGCATTAAACGCTGCTAACCTATTTGATCACTAAAATGCAATATTAACATTTTCGTTTTCGTTTTTTAGTTTTCAGTGATTTTAACGCGTATAAATATTTTAAGAATTTAGTAAGGCCTTTGAACTAACCCCTATTTTGAATCTCAAAAACTTACTCCTATTCTAGCTCAAAGCATCGTCACACCCAGGAAAAATTTTGCCTTCTGTTCACCGTAAGATTATTGATCATTGTTAGTGAAATTCTCAAATCATTGTAAATATGAGATGAGAATTAATTTATTAAGTGAAGAAATAGACCAATATTCATGTAACTTGGCTATCTGCGTGAAATTTAACCGCCTCCATGGGTTCCTTCTGAACTGCTTATCGACGGATCAGTTACTGTACAGTTAAGGTTTTATTAAATCACACATTTTGCTTCATTCCGTCCACCCCCCTTCCCCCTCACGTCGGCCCTGATGCAGTATCCTGTACCCCTTTTCCTTACCCTTCCCTAAATCGCACCTGTTCCTTTGCACCTTTCACTTTCTTACATTTTGATGCACATCATCATTCGTTCCGTTAACTATTTTCTCATCTACTTGATGTGGTTCAAAATTAACTATTTTAATGAAATTTTTGCTCTTTGTTCATCACACAAAACTTGGGTACGTTCCGTGCTTACGACGCCAAGCTTTCTTTGATGTTCATGTGTTGTTTATTTTCGATAAGATGGCAGTTTGTTCTATGAAGTAAAGATTTTTTTATCTCGGTTTATTTTATTATCGATGGATGCATTATACATCCTAGTCAGATACTGCCGTTTTAGTATTACCCCTTGATTGATCTAAGCGGCAATTTCTGATAGATGAAAGGAAGATGTTACGTGCATGCGTATTTTTCTAAGTTATTGCCAAGCATTATACGAGGTGAAAAAAACTATCGTTGCCAGCCATTCGGTTAACTGGAGCTTGTATTAAGCGTGCGCAAAGGTCAATACAAAAAATAAAAATATCTGTAACAGAGACCCTTAGCGCTCCACTCCCCTCCGTTTCGATTTACAGGACACTTTCCGCCACTGAGTGCTCCGACGTAAAGCGCCGCCCTTCTTGTTTCCCTGGAAGAGAATGCTATTGGGCGCGGGCAGGTGGCCACGTAGTCTCCCTTCCCTCGATTATGATAAGTGCTCCAGAGTGGTAATGGCCTCCGGATCGAACTACATACTCCAGTCTATCTCCCGTACCAATCTAGGAGTCAATACTGTTCCCGAAACTTCCTTTGTAAAGATATCGTAGGTCTGCAAACTTTCGCATCCGACTCCTTAAATTGATGGCATTTTGGATTGAAATGACCCCCCAATAAATTCGATGCTGATTAAAATATTTCCAAGAATCACACTTCAAACGTAAAAATCCCTCAATTGAACGACATTCGCTTATTTATTTTTTTAAACACATAGTCTTTTCTGTTGCTTTTTATGGATTATTTCTCACCAAAAACAACTCGACTGTTCAAGTCAAAGTGAATTGAAGTTGTGCATGTTAAAAAATATTTTTATTTCGATTATTTACCGTCACAAGAATAGCGTGTCACTTAACGATCTTGTAGGTCTCATGCTCCAGTAGTATGAAAACTGAAACTTCGCTGGACTATTCACACGTGTGAAACGGCTCATCGGTGGACCACCAGCAATGGTGCCGTAGTATTTCATAGACCGATCCCAAAGTTAATGAGTGGACGAATTGTCCGAAAGGTTTTTTCCGCTATGATATCACGCAATTGCGGTGCGTAGTAGTGTTTTTGTAATTTCAGTATAGTTGTGTGACTTGTGTCTGCCGTGACTGACATTTACATCTGCGTCGTACCCCGAAATCCGCCAAAATGGTTCTTGACAGTAGATATTAGGTCACCAGCCATTAGGGTGACTGGTGAGCTCAAACATTAGGAAACTGCGACATATGCGCTGTTTACTCTTTCCCTTTCGGTACAAACACTGCACAGAGAAGCCTGGCTTTAAGTTATGAAAGTAAACACCAATTTCCTCCATACTGCTCAATCCTTGCATGCTTCTTTTTCCTCTGTCAAATTAATCATGCGATCTTTCATGCAATGTTTCATGCAATGTTTCATGCAATGTTTCATGCAATGGTTCATGCATGTTTCATGCAATGTTTCATGCAATGTTTCATGCAATGTTTCATGCAATGTTTATGCAATGTTTCATGCAATGTTTCATGCATGCTCTTCTGTTCCTGAAACTTCTAATATTCCTCGTCTCGGGAGTCTCTCCGACCACAGTCACTCATGGCTTTCTCGGTCTGCCACTTCCTCTTAAACCACTACCTATATCTACCTCTTACCCTAAGTACCTAGTAGTTTTTAACCAACCTTTGGGTTGATTGCAATAGTTGTTTGCTTTAAAGTGATGTTTACTGCTGTTTCGGTCTTGAATTAAGAGAGAAAAAGGATTTCTAACATCTGTCCGTCCCACAGTCAATTGCGCTTAACTTCCCGTCCTGGACTCGCCTACCAGTGTAATTCAGCACTAGGATTATCCTCTGTGTCATCGTTAAACTCACACGATCTGCAATGATCTAGTAGTGTAGGTCGTGCGCCTAATCTTCCCCCTTGTAGTGGTTCCCAACCAAGGCGATCCAATATAGTGTGACAGTTTCTGCTCTTTAACGAAACGGGCAGAAGTATATTTTTCAATATTTGCAATTAAACCGTTGAGCGCCGGATCCCAGTTACTTGACGCGTGTTCTAAGCGAGGTCTAACTAACGAGATATGCTATCTACCCTTAAACTTT
Source organism: Calopteryx splendens (assembly GCA_002093875.1). NCBI lineage: Eukaryota > Metazoa > Arthropoda > Insecta > Odonata > Calopterygidae > Calopteryx > Calopteryx splendens. The sequence goes on along the minus strand of LYUA01002115.1, from coordinate 20,380 downwards.
TCTTTCAAGTATTTTCACACTAATCGTGTGACGAAGCCAACTTTCTTCAATGCAGCTCCGTAGATGTAATTACGAGTTTTCCCCATGGAAATTATGGAGCTACGGAGAAAGGGTTTGAGTATTTATCCGTAGAGTATGTGATTGCATTCAACAGTCGAGAAAAATGAGTCCGTTGAGAGAGAAGGCTGTTCCCCCCACGTTGCGTTTGCTAACTCAGCGTAAATAATAAATGTAAGATACCTGAGAAATTCGAATTTATGAAGGCTTAGGGAGAGAAAGTCCGGCGCTGAACATTGCAACCTATGGACGCATTATCTAAGTCACATCAAATGAATTATTGTTGCGTGGTTTAATATTGTGAAGATTAGATATGAGCGTCTAAACTTTGTACTTTCCTCGTCAGAAGGCATCAGTTCGTAGATGAGGCACTGAAAAGAAAGACAGAAGATAAAGAAAGAGAAAAGTAAGATAAAATTTTCAAATTAATTTGCGAATTAAATAAATTTCGCGATGGGTTTGACCTGACGAAATAAATGCAAGTTATTTTGGGAGCTGTACCGTTCTTAAGGATTCATACTGAAATTAGAAAAAAACTAAATAAGTTTCCCACCCTTGAGAGCTCACAACGAAAAAGTAGAGAAAAAACTGGCCTCGGAAATGGTACCTATATGATTGGAATGAGTGTTTATTTCTTTATCAAAGGTAACCCAACGGTTATGTTAGGGTTTTGATGGGCACCACTGCTACACAGCTAACACGATACTAAGAACTATAACACCCTACACTTCAAGAAACCATTCTTGATTTCTGTATACTTCCTGCCTACCTTCGTTTCGTCCGATATGCCAAATCTTTTCCTCCCCCTACCTCGCTTACCCCTTCATTCTCTCCTCTATATCACATTCTTCAGCAACCCATCGCCGCTCAGTACAACCTGCATCCACTTTTTCAGCCTTCTCTGGATGTCCACCAATAGCTTTCTCTCCTCCCCTCTTACTATTCCCAAAACTTATTTCTTTATTTTCCTTTGCGTTCATGTCACCTTTTTCATCCTTCTCCACGCCCACATTTCAAAAGCCACAACCCTATCCTTGCCCTCTCTTACCTCAACCGCAAAGTGTTTGTGCCATACCAAACCATACTCCATATAAACGTCTTTTCTAATCACTTCTTAACATCTTTACTTAAGATTCGTGTCATTAACTCCCTCTTCATTGAAAAATATTCTTTGCGTTTTCTTCTTTCAATGCCCTTTTCGCTTTGCTCACCTTAGTTTGAAACACTTCCTAAATAAATAAACTTCTGCATTCTCTAGTTTAGGACCTCCTATTTTAATGTTTATCCTAGCTTTTGTTTTTCTACAGAACCTCATTACCTTCGTTTTCTTCTCAATCATTTAATCCTGTACCTATCGCACTGCATCATAAAATTATGCCTGCAGTCATTAACTGGCGAAGATGTAAGAAGCGAAGATTTAAGAAGGAAATAGTTATTTGGTCGGCCAAGATAAAGAAGGCATTGTCCCAGAAGAAAAATCACGTCTGGAAATCAGGGAGCACGTCATTGAATGACATTTCTGGAACGTGCTTCCCGATGGGATTGGGAGCGTTGGAAATGTGGTGCTACATGAGAACGATGGAGATAAATGGACGGATCTAAAAACTTAAGAACAGATTTTACCTATATGTTTTACGAAGATTAGAAAAATAAAGTAGTCTAGTGTAAACTCTGAAAAAAAAGGGATAACGTTAAATGGACACATTTTAGTACCCAAGTAAGTTAAATAGACACATTTTAGGACACGATGATCTGATGAAGGCAGTCATTGAAGGAAAAGTGAACGGAAGAACTACCTTGATAAGAAGACCCCAGATATGTGATACAAACAATAACGGAGTTCAAAGAAGAAACATTTAGACAAGAAGAGGTTTGCGGTTAGAAGAATGTAGTAAAAGCCTGCGTCAGTTCAATCTCAGAATTAATAACCCGGTGACCTCTAAGGGCGTGAATCATGGCGTGAGGATATTTGGATTTGCAATTAGCTGCAATACACAGGGTGGAAGAGGATAAAAAATAAGGGTACTATTCATTAACGGAACTTACAAGGTAACTTTTAACCTTTACTGTTGCTCTACATGAGAAACGTGACATGGTGCTGGGTGTTTAAAACATTTAGCAGCTATAAATTACTCACCTGACCGAGAAGTTGGCGTTGTTATGGAGTATAAACAGCTTCCCACGAAGGCGTAGGTAAATATACAGATTATTTTAAAGATTTTAGCTCATTGTCGTAAGAGATATTCCGATGTGACAACGGAATCATTGCTGTATTAGATATTGCGATAGATTCCCTAAACCAATTTTGTTGATTTTAAAGGCGATCACAAACTTATTGCATATAAAACTCTAAAATATGTAAACTTATGGTTTCTAAGTTAAATAAGTAAACTTAACTGCTGAAACGAACTCGCATTCACCGAGAAGTACTCAACTCCCGACGCTGAAGATTATTTGGTACAACGATAAATAAAAGAAATTAACTAGATTTCTGAACGAACTTCATTATTAAAGTGGCCCTTACACATCTTTCAGTGGTCTTACATGGCCCACCAACCTAATGTTTTTGGGAAACAGGAAAAACTTGATGTGGATTAATTCAAACCCTTCCCATACTGCTCCCTTTCAGGGGAGGTAACTTTATGCACTTTATGAAATTTCCTCTAGCAGGAGTGCCTGGTGAAAACAAGACAATTGCACAGATAAAAATACTTTTTAAGTTTTCACACCCGAAAGGGCATCATGTAACTGATGATGATGACCTTATTTTGACTAGCTGTAACTTTTTGTGTATATATGTGAAAACTTATTAAATATTTTTCAACACAATGTTTATGTTATTTATGAGCCTTTTTGTACTTAAAAAACATAAAAAATATCGCCCAGATATAGGTTTTGTGGTGGTAGAGCTATCTCTAAAATTTTTAATTCAATGTAAATGTTTTTGGAGTAACCTTTACCCGCCATGATGTCACCATTTCATGTAATCGGAAGCGAAAGCTTCCAACCTTCCATTTTTCTACAACCAC
>LYUA01002114.1:141306-152811 GCA_002093875.1 Calopteryx splendens | reverse complement strand
CATATTTTAGTAAAAAGAGATTTAATTTTCATCAGTGACAAATCCTCTCTTAAGTCCTTTCTTTATTCAGCTCTATTTGTGTGTTATTTTTCAACAACTCTATGACAACTCTTAGCTATGCTAAGACCATAGCAATAACAACTCCTTTTACTGTTATTTCTTTATTTTATTTTGTCTCTCTTATTTATCGTAATTAAGGCTGTGCATATGTTCCATGCGTCGTAAAATACACTATGATTTTGTAACTGTTACAACAGCGGTGGAGAGTAGATTTGAGACCAGAGGATGTTTTCCGATCTCCGACAAAATATTCCCCTTTCAATTTGAAGAATCCTCGTAGTACTAGAGTTTTTCAGTAAATAGCTAATCAATTTTTTTATTCGTAAAATTTATTGGGCTAAATCTTATTTTATGGTATGTTTTTAGCTTAAATGTAATGTATAAGTGAAACAAGTTTCACTTATTTGACTCTTGCATTGCATCAGCGTCATCCATTTCGACTTGACACGTGTTCAGTTCGCCTACGTCAACGATGGATGTAACACGTGACGAGCGATACGCTGAATTGAAACTTTTCTTTTGCCTGAAAAAATTCTTCTACCGATGATATGTAATGCAACAGAAGGTTTATGGAGATTATTTTATTCCGTATAGCACACCTAAAAGATAGTTAAAAATTTTAAAGAAGGTAGACAAATCAATTTCAAAGGAAAGTGAACCTGGAGCGCTAGTCACTGCTCTTGCGGAAGAAAACTACATTAACTTTACTGTTGCCATTGCGAGAGATCGTCGAATAACGTTTAGAGCACTCTCAGTAATATTGGAAATTTCATTAGGTGTCACCCACGGGCTGGTAAGTGAAAAATTGCAATTGAGACGTGGTGGGTTCTGGGACCGAGTTCCGAGAGGTGAGGTAGGACCTATCAAAAAATTACTTCCGTACCTTTGAAGACTGGAAAAAAGCATTGGACAAGTACGTTGCATCCGATGGGGAATACTTTGATAAGCACCAGTTTGGGAGATAAGTCAAGATATCTTATAAAAAAATTATTCTAAAATATCCAGCACTGAAGAAAGAGAGAGCGAACTGAAGAAAACCATCAAGGAAGTAGCAGAAGATCAACTAGTGAGTAGGAAAACGGACACCCGGTGACGATGGATACCTAGATAAGAAGACAAGATGCCTTATTGCGAAATGTAGAGGGTACAAGAATACAAGAAGCAAAAGTGAGGCAGCACTATACAAGAAGCTAAGGAACCACGTCGTACGATAGTCAAAGAAGGCCAAGGAAGAATGGGTTGAGAGACACTGTGAAGAAATCGAGGAAAACATTAAGAAAAGAAACACCAAAACAGCAAATGAGCTAGTTAAGAAGCTTTTTGGAGAAAGGAAAAGAAAAGGTAATAACAGTTAGGATTCTAATGGTAAAAAATGATAAATGATGAAAGAAGAGGAAAAATATAGAAGGGAAACATCCAAGAGCGATATGAAAGACCAAAACCCTTGGAAGAATTAATAAAAGAGGAGATCAAGGTGTATGAATGCGAAAGGAGCCCAAATATTCTGAGAAGTGAGTTCGACAGAGTAGTGAAAGACCTGAAGAAAAACAAGGCGTCCGGAGCAGAAAAAAGACAGGAGCGGAGACAAGGCACTCGGAGGGAAATCTGAAGACATCCTGTACGGCATTATCAAGGACAGCTGCGAAAGTGAAAGATTGCCAGAGGCAATTTAAATGATTGCAATGCCAAAGGGCGGACCGAGAAATGCGATGAGCACCGAAGATTGAGGCTTATTTCGCATGCGTCGAAAATACTAACAAGGATAATCAGCCGAAGGATCGAAGGAAGAAATGAAGACAACATTTCCGAGAGCACAAGAAGAGGCCACCAATGGAATTACGGCGAATGGTGACGAAGTTAACATATTCCGCTTCGCAGATGACATCGCAGTCATAGCAAATTATCGAGAAGACCTACAGGTATCACTGAACGCAATGGACAAATTGCTTCAAGAATATAGCATGAAAATCAACCAAAATACTTGTGTACGGAAGAGAGAAGCTGACAGCGGACGTCCAACTTCAAGAAGAGAAATTAAAATAAGTGGAAGCATTTACCTCTTATGTAAGGAAAAATATAGGAGAATGTTCCAAGGGGACGACCGATAGATAAATATTAATGCTAAATAAAGAGGGATGTAAGAAGTGGAGTGAGAGGATTGACATGGGATAAGGAAGGATGGATGACAGCTGTCTGCCAATCTTAGGATTGAAAGGCCATGATGATGCTGTAAATTATTTTAAATCTCCCATCTTTTTCAGCGAAAAAATGTATTGTCCTTAAATGTCAGTACTTAACGAAATTTCTCCTAAGAGAATATTCGATACTCATTTACGCCTTTAAAGGTAGTCTTTTGTGACTATGAGTAATGTGAAGACAATTTTTTATTCTCTTCACGTAAGCTGCGGGAATACAGAAAATGGAATAGTTAGAGAAGGTAAGTGTCTAAATTTATGGCTTTCTGGGAAAGCACAACATAATTATAGGGAACAAGGATAGGTACATGTTACTTTTTTTCTTGACAGGGTCAGAGTATACAGCCAAATTTTCATCTTTCAGCGTAATATATTTCAACAAACATATTTTTGACCACAATACTACACGTTCAGGAAAAGATACTTCAACATTTTGGAACAGTTTTAGATTTAATAAAGCTCAAGAAATGCAGTTTTTTTCAACGTCGCTATCTCAGATACTTTAACTTATAAGATCATAATTTTAAAGTTTATTTTATGTTTCTCTATTCTACCTCGAGTTGTAATAACTACATTCCTGAAATCTGTTTTCGAGAAGAGGACTCATTCATACGGTCCAAAAACACTTTAAATTTTGAATATATAAGAAAAAGTCATCAATTCTCCTGTTGCAGAAGGTAATGTCCTCAATATTTTTCTTCAATTCTTAAATAAACTTGTAGAAGGAACATAGCTATTACAATAAAGATAAAATATTATAATGCGAGTCATTTTGAAAGCCTCGGGACGAAGGGACAGTTTGGAGATCCCACGGGGCGTTTACATTTTCAGAAAAACTATAATTTTGTCTCGGATGCTTCTCTTTGCTGGTTTTTTTAATCTGAATGCCAGTTCTAGCCAGTGCCAGTGCTATTGAAGTTCTATCGCAATGGTTAGATACACCTCTTTAAATACAATGATTTAAGTCTAGATCCTCTTTCTCGATTAATCGGAAAAGCGACTTAAACCAGGAAGGGTAATAAAAGTTAGTATGGGATCAAATCAAAAAACTGACAATTTGTACTGTCCACTTGTAAACAAGTGGACAGTACAAATTGTCAGTTTTTTTATTTGATTTAAGACGTTCCACCATGTCTCGCCCAATACAGTTGAGTTTATTAGCATGGGATATTCAATTAATCAGATTGACTGCAAAAGAGGAAGATTTAAAGTGAGCAAAGCGGTGCGGCATTTTTGCTGTGTTTACATAGTATATCCTGGAACCATCTTATCTTCGCCGACATCACCTAGGGTTCATAGTATGCTTGGGCGATTGATTTATTTATTTTTCCCCTCAAGGGGTCCAAGGTCCTCGGTCTACGAAGCCGGAGAGATTTCCTGTGTGCACGACATTTCATGAAGAAAAATCACCATCCCTTATTTACAGCTCCCCCATATTTACATCGTGTCAAACTTTTTTCTACTGAGTTTTCATGCTGATATTTTATCTTCAATAGATGTGATCTCAAAATGTTTTTTTAATTTGTTTATTTATTCATTGTTCATTAATATAGACACAGAAGATTTAAGATATTTTGTGTGTCACCTGAAGGCTCACGGTACTGCTGCAGATATTATAACACCCTCTTTTAATGAAATTTAGATTCTTCTGTTTGTAGAGAGCGCATTCTTATTGCTTTTTCTTAAAAAAGTCACCTATGCCAGAATAGTATGTTAATCAAGAAAGTACTTCGTTTCCTTTATCATTTTACCTTTCAGTTGGAATTATCTACTGGTCACTCATTAAGAATTTAATTTGTTTTTTTCCGGATAATATTTTTTTTGCAGCAATAGACTGAAGGGGTTTCTTTTCCTACATTTTAATTATCATAAAAATCACCATGATGATTCATTTCTCAAATTTTTTTTTTATCAGGTGAGAAGAGCTTTAATATATTAGCTCGTAAAAACAGATACCACTCAGTTTCCTAGAGTGCCGATTCCATTTTTAAGTTCAGTTTTTAAATTTAAACGTATTGTTAACTGCTTATCTTCATTAATCTTATATTATTAAGGCAGGATACTACTCGGTATTACATGAAGATTTTTAAACCCACATTTACTCAAAATCTCAATACTTGCCATTTCTGTGTCTTTAAACCCCATTGGATCCCTCGTGTCATAATCACGAATGATCTTTCCAAAGCATATTCACACGTGATTCTTTAAACCAAAACTCTCAGCTCCCTTTAAATCAGAACGAATGTTAGAGCTCTACAATGTAATATAATAAAATATAGTCCACGAGGTATAGTTTCTTTATTTCATGCGCACAACTGGCTTTGCAGCTAATCTTTCACGCAAAATATCGTATTGCTACCCGACAATTACAGGGATTGGGAAAGCATAGAGTTCACAACCCTCTCATCTCTGCAACGGCTGTACCTGTGAAAGGCGACACATCGCCTTTTTTTTAGAACCTGATGACGAGATTACGACCGGTGTGCTTCTAGCGCAAGGGAAAAGACACTTCATCAGATGAGTCAGAGCTCTCATGCATTTTTTAACGAGCCTCGTATGGCATGAATTTATACTAGTCACGAACGACGGGAAAGAACTTAATTATATAAAATTGAAGATAAGAGTCACATCAACCATACGACACTTCTGCATTCAAATATAATGCTGAAGATGTATTTTCGTTGATATCATCCTCCTTGGTGTATCACTACCTATCTTCTCACTCACTTACTATCGTCATAGAAGTATGGCATGAGAATGTCTTCTAAGCATTTCCGTTTTCATGAAAATGATATGCTATCTTTCAATTGCATGAATCAGTAAACATAAAAAGCACCAATAAATTAAGGTTTTTTTCATATAGTTTGAAATGCTTTTCTTCAAATATCAAGTTTTAATTGCATAATATGTCCTGTAAATACGTTGGTAATACTTACGCAGTAAATTCAGAACAGGTTTTGTAGTTGTAACTTACAAAATAGACTAAATTTCTCTAGATATTTAAAAACTGAACTGTATGAAGCTAGAATTTCCATGAAAATGCCTAAAATATCCGCCTTCCGGGTCCCAACGAAGACCCTATTATTCAATAATCATATTCATAAGGACCCTCGGGAAGCTGGTTTACCGGGTTGGCTGAAAGGATTATTGTCGGTAGGTACTTGAGAGAGTGAAAAGAATGGAAAAGTGAACACAAGGTGGCCTACCCACGCCGGAGATTCCCAAGGGTTCGTCTTCTCCAGAGAATTAATGCAGCGTAAATGCCGGCCTCGTCCCCGGAGCCCCTTTCTTAGTTCCACTGCGCGCAGCGCATATCCTGCAAATGTATATTTTGTGTACCTATTCGCCACAAGAATGTGTCATTGGAATAATACTTATTTAGTCACATTGCTAAAATATACTTATTTCACGCACTCAATATGATGGGTTCCATCTACCCAAGAGAAGCATCATATCTCATTTATCTCAATTTTTCAAAGAGGGAAAACTAAACGTGATAATATTAGTGTCTTCATACATAAACCAATAGACATATAACTTTAACCACGGAAATAAAAGGATATTGTTAAAGCTGCAACGTTACCCTTTGTGAGGTGCGACATAATATACTTATTAGCGTTACTTTTATGCTTAGGAAAGATGAAAGTAATTTAATAATAAAAAATCGAATTAAGGATTTCGACAAAAATCCACATTTTGAGATCCCCAGGAACCGTTGCAACCATTTTCCCGATTATGCCTGTACTTATTTGAATGTGTATGGCTTGTGGGCGTGAAAAGTTTTAAACTGTCAATCTGGTATTGAGCACCATGCAATTATGTATTTAACATATCAGTTATTGTTCTAACCTATCGGAACATAAGTTAAGCATCACTGAAGGTCTTTTTTATACTTTATTGCTGTTCTCAAAAGTAAAAATGGAGTCGCATTTATTACTTCAATTTTCAGAGATTCATGTTAAAAAGAAAATTCCTTGAAAAAATAGTTACAAAGAAAAGAAGCGAGAGGGAATAACTCCTGTTATTTCTTCTTGGCGTTTGAGCATTGTGGAGCAATAAGTGAAAACACTTTGTGTATTCATTTCGCTTGCCTTTGTAAGCAAAAATGTAACGCTAATTTGGTTATTTGATTATTTTTATTAACTATAGTTTTTAAAACAGAGATATCAGAAGGGAAAATACTAATATGATTACCACATAAGATATTTTAGCAATCGTCAGTCAAAGGGAACCTGAAAACCTTAAGCCTGATTATGACAGTTTTAATCACGCAATTACTTATTATTTATACCGTGCTTTAAGTTTTAACCTATTTGTTATTAATGAGTATTTATAGGTATTTTACGATGGGCATGAGTTGCTAACAAACTTTTCAAGAAATTCATCGTAAAAATCATAAAACTTATCTTAAATCCTAATTTCTACCGCCACCTTCGCAGTCCTCACCTCGAACTTCTATACAACTATTCCTATTCTTTGAAGCAATCCTGGAAGTCCGCTGACTGTGTAGCGTGTTCAAGACCCGTTCCGATTCCGCTTGGGTCACCATAGAAGGTGCTAAAACGCCACCCTTTCAACTGGAGTATCATTTTAGAGAAGAGGTTATAGAAATCGCCAGAGGATAGGCCTGGCGAATAGGGTGGGTGGGGAAAGAGGTCACGTTTTCTAGCCAGGAAGTCCCTCACAACGGGTGAGGTTTGTGCAGGAGCGTTGTCATGGTGGAGCAACCAGTCTGTCTTCTTTCACACCTCGGGCCGTTTTCGCCTCACGTTTTCCCTCAGTCTTTTCAAAACGTCGCAGTAAAACTTCTCCGTGAAATTCTGACCCGGTGAAAAAAAAATTCCCAGCACACAATTCCATGAACTTCAAAGACAATCAACAGCATCGACTTCATGTTGCTACGAACTTGGCGCCCTATTTTGGACCGCGGAGAGACAGCGTCTTCCATTTTGAAGATCTCTGCTTTGTGTCAGGGTCAAAACCGTGCACCCATGATTCATCTGCATTTATGATTATCGACAGGAAGTTTGAGTCTTCTCGAATTGTTTCTTGCAGCTCAGGGAGCACCTCAACCCGATGGTCTTATTGATCGTCGTTTTAAAGATGGGGAAAAAATGTTGCTGAAACTCTTCTCGTGTTCAGTACAACCGCTAGAATGCGTTCCCATGTCCCGTACGACAGTTTGACTCTGTTAAAGAAAAGGTCAAGGATATATGGCCTTCGACCCTCAAGGATCACTTCTCGCACCATCGCGCTCGTTTCTGGAGTTGTTGTGCACGATGACCGTTGACCCGAATGCTTGTCATCCTAATGCTTTCTTTCACATTTTGTGGAATTACATTCGGTTCCGTTGGCTGATATTGTTTAATAAAAGCCATCAATAGAGTGTACCCCAATACATAAAAAATACTGTGTACTGTGACTTCGGACAAAACTGAATGTTTCGATAATTAACTGAAATACCTTTGAAGTCCTTTATTCATTTCCACGTCCTTTGTGAAAATTTCCGGGGCGAATGCAATACAATATCATTTTACAGATGCTTAATCTCGGATTACCTGCTAGAGTTTAAAATAAAAATGGAATACTGGAAAAAAGACATTCCACGGTAATTTCTTATGGCGGAAGAAATCCTCTGTAGGAAAATTGGTAACTTTCTCGCTCTTTTCAAATTCGAGTTGCTTCCAGTATGACTTGACACTTAAACATGCTGTATGTTTAGGCCCCTATGACACTTGAAAATGGCCGAGGATCTATTAGTCCAATATTAATTTGTGTATAGTTTGAAAAATTGTGGTATCATGTACATATAGACCGCAAAAGACAAATGGAAAAAATGTTAATGCCCATTTTGTGTTCGCATTCTTTCCTTTTATGCCTTTCATTAACTGATATTGGATAGCTGGAATGGGGTTTTTTTAATTGCATGATTAATTTCCTGTAAATTGTAAATGACAGAGTAGAAAAGTGAATACTTTATTCTTGGATCTTTCCAAACGCTGCCTTTTCATTTGAAGATATTGCATTCGTGAAAACACCAAGCATGTACTGACTGGCCGACCAGTTATTGCATACTTGGGAAGCAACGAAAAAAAAATTTCTTAAATCATTGCATGGCGATTTTCTAAGTGTTTCATACACTAATTGTGTGTCTAAAAAAATCTGATAAGCTTTATAGATAAGTGCATCCATGAGACAAGTCCATTCAATCGTCCTTATGAGCTATTTTCTAAAGATATAATTCCACGTCAAAGTTAGTGAGATAACCTTTTAATACGGCAATAAAAAGTTATTACCCCCGTACCTACATAATGAATTTTTAGTTTAACAATTCAACTTCGATGAGTTTCTCGTAATGAATTGCATTATGTTTAGACTTAATTTTAATTTTCCTTGTGTGCTTTATGGATGTGCTTGCATAATTGGTGGAGCGTTGAGCTACTGACTGGAGGACCCGGGTTCAATTCCTGATGACTTTGAACACCTTCCATATTTGCCCAAGCTCCATTATTTTTCGAGTACATACCAAGTCTTTCTGAGAAACCGCAAGCCGCACGAAAATAGCCTCCTTGCTCCGATGGCTGAATTTCACAGTTGAGCTTAGTATGATGTGAGCTCTAAGCTCGCCTATCAATCCAGCCGTCAGGATGATTACTATGGTTTTATCATGAGTATACCAGTTCATTTAGATACGGGAACAGATTCATGCATGGCATATATAAGAAAATGAGTCATTAATATCTGTATCTTACATGGTGATGTACATACGGGCACCGATGGATGTTTTAGAATGAAAATTTATCTTTTGGAATAATTACAATTATCTGGAGTTGAAAGTCACTAATGGAATAAAAATCTAACTATTTTACACTATTTTTTTTAACTTTTAAGGGATAAAATTTGCGCTTGTAATAATAGTAGAGAAAATAAGCTAAAATTCAGCCACTTTTCAACCATGAGGCTCCAATTACCCACGCTGCATCGCTTTTGGCCTGCATCGTCCCACCGACCGGCGAACGGAAGCAAATATTAAGCGCAATCACTCTTCCCTTCTCACTCCAACCATGAACCACTCACATGAACGGATTTCTGTTCCCCCACAGCTGTTCGCTCTGAAGAGGGAGTGGAGGCCGGTGACGGCGAGGGAATCCGCCAGCGCGATCATGCTTGGGGGTCTGATGGGCGGTTCCGGGAGTGCGGGTCTCGGAGGTTTGGCGGGGACCGGCACAGGTGGCGCCGCGGCCGGCGCCGGGGGCCTGATCAGGGACGAGACGGAGGAGCTGAGGAAGATAAAGAAGGTTCAGAGCTTCTTCAGGGGCTGGCTGTGCCGGAGGAGGTGGAAACAGATAGTGGACGAGTATATTAAATCACCGCACGCCGAAAGCATGAGGAAGAGAAACAGGTAAGTTTCATTCTTCATTTTCTCCTCATCTGCATGGTCTGTGTAAGCTTTTGAATATTTAGGACAACATTTTGTGCATTTTTATGTACGTCAGTAGCGTTACCTAAGTTATCAACAGGTTTTCATTTGACATTATTGAATGAGAAACACTCCTACTTGTTACGACGGTTTCAATTTTTCCAACATTGTCCCTTGGTGTTTATTTCAAAGGAAAGTGAAATTTTGAAAATGATGAAAGAACTAATGAAAATTTTTATTATTTTAAATGCATATCACATTTCATTCTACTCACCTAATTCAGTGTTAAATTAAAACCGTTCCGATTAATAATTCCGATTACACTCTTGATTAAATTTTGTCTAAAACTTTCTAATTTTCTAAATACTCATCATAATAATATTTGTAAATAATTAGTAAAACGGATTAACTGAACCTGGTTTTGAAAGTCCTATGGAAATTAATGAGAGGAAAGCGAAGAAGAGGAAAGGGTTAAATGTAAGTTCGAAATGACGATCATGAGATCCTGTGGACACCGATCACGGAGGTCTGCTGGAAGTGTTTTTCGGGTCGGAACCCTTCCTTCCGAACCCGGTCGGTCCGGGACCCGAGGCAGGTCCTCGTCTCGGTTTAGCTCCGGAACTTAAATTTGCGCTAGCTAACAGTGAAGCCCTGGGGATCGAGAACGCCTCCCCATAATGAACACCAGGAAGGATGCTCCATCAAATTTGATGAGCGTGAAATAGTGGTAGAACGAGGATAAAATTCCATTCATAAAAAACCTTCATTCCTGAAAATTTCTAAATACATTTTACATAGAAAATAACTATGGAATTCCATGGAGGATAGACCAATGGAAATATTTTAAATGGAAATCCCTTTCCATAGCGGCACAGTTTGAAATTCTAAGGAAAATAACCGTATGGAATGCGCTGAAAGAATTTTGATGTGTCAAAAGTTCATGGAAATCCATAGGAGAATTTTACTTTTAAAAATTTCTTCGGAAATTTTCAGTAGGGTTGTCATTTTTAGGTGTATATTTATAACTATATTTAAGTATTTTAAAATGATGCGCCAGGATATATCTTAGTATATAATTACAAAATTAAAATACACAATATGTGGCAAACTCTGAAAACAATGCATTGGAGGTTTCGAGCCACGTCACTACCGCAAGTTTTACGTATAACCTCACATCGATACACTAAATTTTCATGAAATGTTTATTTGAGACCCAATTCTTTTATTTATTAGCAAATTATGCCCTCCCATGTAGTCGTCGTTAGAACATTCATTAGAGTATAGCCTCAATGGCGTTTTTTAAGTGGTTCAAGGGATATGAAATGGTGAGAATAAGAAAATAGTGGGTGATTTTAAAAGGGCAATATTCTGACGGTTCTCAACATTTTTCAATGATTCATTTCTAATGTGTAAGCATAACTCTTGCCTTTAAAAATATATTTTACTATTTGCCACTCTAAGTGAAGCATGCTAAGAGCACTGTAAAAAATTGTTGGTAACGCGAAAGTGACACTGCGAATGCCAAGGTGGCCGCTGTATGTGGAACTAAATGCATGACCTTTTGCGTCAAAAAACATATATGGATTAGAAAGGGCGCTCTCTGTCTTTTGGACTATTTCGGTGGCACAAAGACTTTCTTGTTAAAGGATGAACATGATGGATCCCTTAATGGATTGGGAGATGGGAAACTACGTATGCTGCTGAAATGAGAGGGAGGCAGCTGGCAGAGTGGAAGGAGATAGGGTTTCATTGTAAGACGGCAATTCATGGCAGATGGAAAGCTTTCAATAAACTTTTCCATATGTGTTTGTATGTGTGTATGTGTGTATA
>LYUA01002114.1:67905-80576 GCA_002093875.1 Calopteryx splendens | reverse complement strand
TTTCTCTTATAATGGAACGTTTCCACCACATCACACCTGAATCGGTTTCATATATTACTTCAATTCTGGAATTCACATCATAGTGCTTATCTATTAAAAACTTTCAGAAACTCCTACAACTCGTTCCGGGAAAATAATTGTTTAATACTATTTTCGTAATTATTTTCCCTTGGTTTGTGTAATAATATACATCATTGAATGATATCCGCTCAATTTTCAAATATTTGTTGCAAATATGTGCAATAATGAACTTTTTTCGATCTCAAGGGAAATAAAGTTCCCTGATGCCCACGTAGCACTACGGGTTATCTCGTGGAACACATCACATTTGTTGGATTAAGTTTTAATTAAAGAATTTTACTTTTTTTCAAGCCCGCAATATTATATTCGGTAATAATTATTCTAAGACATGAGAGGGAGTGAGAGAAATTATTCGTCTTTAAATTATAAGCTTGACTATTGAAGCGCTAAAAAAAAGGCGAGATAGTGCCAATTCTCTCCTTCCCCCTCAAAATCTGACCTCAGAACTGAGACAAAATCGTTTGGGGTCCTTTCTCGCTCCCTTCCTCTCCGCCCCCCCTAACCTTTCCTATTCCCCCGATATCCCCCTAAACCCACACCAACTTTTCCCTTCAGGTCAGTGAGACAGAGAACCTGAGGAAAAACCTAGCCGTTGAGAGGATGATTGTGGAGGGCTGCGACATCCTACTAGACGTCAACCAGGTGTTTGTTCGGCAGGGTGAGTCGAAATTTTTTTTGGAAAAGCACAAAGATGATCGTGATAAACAAAAAATGCATTATATAAATGCCAATCACTGATGAGGCAAGAAAAATGTGTGAATTTTTCAAATGATTGCGAGAATCTCATAAACTCTCATATGGCCTGAAAGCAATGTAAAGGGGGAGTAAGATGTACGGAAAACATTTTTTTTTACTTTTTGTTACCTTCTGAAGCTGGAGAGGTGTCAAAAACCTCAAATTTTCAATTTTTTCTGTTTATAATTATTTTTCCCATATGAATTTCTAAACTTTTGGCCTTTTTTATTGCTTTCAATTTTGTTTCCTCTCATATAACGGAGAAATCATTGGAGTTGTCAATCGTAAATATGGAAATCCAATGAAATCTTTTTATATGATACCTAAGTTCCTTATTTCTATAGTCGGAACAAAAGATTACGTTGCATTGTCTTTAGTAATTGCACACATCCAGCATTAATATTTTATTCCAATATACTTGCACCTGACTCTCATCGTTCAAATTTTAATATTTTCTTTAGTTCTGCTCATACTTCTTCATTACTTAATCCCAAGACCTTTTTCATCCCTTTTGTGAACTGTATGGCAATTTCTTGTGTTTTCACCATTTTAGTCTGCTCTTACAAATTATAGTCCATTAATTCATTCATCTGGTAAATGTATTTGAATGGTAATGCATGTTACAACAATATAAAAAATATTCACTCATCCATTCTATCGATACTAATGCTTTATTTTCTTTATATTCTATTATAAGAATAATATAATTACATTTCAATTGCGAAATACGCCAATCTTCTTTCATTCTCTGTATATTTGTATTTTAAAAGTAAATAAAACAATTCAAAACCCGAAATCCCTATTACTACACTCATCTGGGGAAAATCCTAAAACACTATTGTTAGCAAATTGCAAATCGCATTCAATGATTGATTTTGTTCTAGTCTTGTTCTTCATATCCTGTTATCGTTATTCTTTGAAATAGATAAAAATCATTACGTTCCACGCATAAGTGACAAGGATATTATTTCACTTCAAACCCTCCTTTTAAGGTAATCTTCCTTTTCTTTCGTCATATAGTACTATTTCATCCTTTAAGTGTGCTTAAAGTTCAAGGATACAAGACAAATCGTTTGATTCCATCGATTTAACCTTATTAAATCATTATTTTTTGTAAATACAGCCAATCCAGCTGACTGAACTCGTTAATGAATTATATCGTCCTTCGCAGCAAAATATTCTCATTTACCTGGAATCACTTTCACATTAAATTTTCATTGATTCGAAATCGCAAGTGGGGACATTAAAATATCCACATTTATAAAGGCCATTTCAAATTGGGAAGGGGATATTAAAGTCGAGTAATATTTGAAGTGCCTAAGCACACACACCCTCAGGATCTGTGGGCATCATATTCGCGGGGAAATTTCAACAGGGACAGTGGCGCCATGGGTCCTCCGCCGCGTAGAATGCCGAAACTAAGCATTGGTTTACTATAGATAGCGTCCCACTCCGAAGAGGGGCAGCACGATCCGCAGAGCTCGGATGAATAGGGGTTTCCACGCTCAAGCGGTGGTGGTTAGAAGCTACTCGGTAAAGCGGATCTCGAAAATAAAATAAAGAACAGGTGTCCACATTTATCGATCCCACCCCTAACTATTCCCCTTTTCATCGCAGCACTCCCCTCTCCCTGGGCATCACTCACAAACATCCTCGCAAACGCACTCACTCTTTTCTATCACTCATGCAATCCTTCTGGTTGTAAAACTGTCCCTCTTAAGTCTCCTCACTTGCCTTAAGTGCTTCGAGATTACCACAGAAAGAGGTTAATCCAAGAGGGACTGAAAAAGTTTAGAGGTCATTAATGAAGGGGTTGAAAGCGAAAGTCCTTCTCCCTACTGATAAAGCTGGTCAATTCGACTATCCATTTTTGTCTATCTCATATTAAAAATCATCTTTCTCGGGTCATTTTCAAGAACTAGTACTTGGTAGGCACACAATTACTTTGGAGAAAGAGCTGCAGCAAAATTCACAATCTCGAATATTTGATCGGATTTTGGACCTTGAAGGCAATTTTTTGTTTTTTTATTGTAAGTTATCTCACCATCTTTCGTCGTGGTAACCGCTAATCTATCTCTTGTGCAGTAAAATTTTTTTCCTAAGTTTAAACATGTTATTTTTATAATATTTCATTCTCGGCAATAGCTCCATATAGGTCCATATTATCCCAAATATTCAGCGTTGACTTCATTTGTTTATATATCTGTAACTTGAATATGCCATTACATTTATATTATAACAGTACTTATTTACTCAAACCAGATGATAGTAATAGCATTGAAAATCCTTCTAATCCTTAAACGACGGACTCTAGAAACCCTATTCAATTTATAAAGTAAATAATGTTGAGGATTACTTTCTCGGTATTAATAATTTTCTTAATAATTATACAGCAAACCTTAAGTCGATTTCTCATGAGATGCCTGTGTGTGTGTATGTAGATGTGTGTGTTTGTGTGTGTATGTGTATATGTGTATATACACATGTACACATACACACGTACACATATACACATGTACATATACACATGTACATATACACATGTACATGTGTATATGTGTACGTTTTTTTTTATATTTTCATAGTTGCCGCTACTTACATTATTTTAATATTTGCCCACCAATTCATTTTAAATGTAATTTCTGTATTCACTGTCACGTTTGAATTTTTTCAATTTTGTAATAAATATTTTGATGAAAAAGTTTATTTCAATCAGTTTTATGAGCGTCGCAGTCGTTTTGTTATCTGGTACATGATATCATGTATCAGAAAACCATGGGTTGTGCACTTCATAGTCTCACAAAAATTTGATTTCTTCCTGTTTTGTTTTAAAGATTATCTAATCATCCCATGAATAACCTCTGTGACTTGAGTTTGATCTGGAAACTTTTGTCTCTATTTACCAATCTATCGTAAACCCTTATAATTATCCTTTTAGGTGAACTAGGTTTATTAGGGGCAACAAAGCCTGTCGGTATTTTAAAAAATAATAATTTAATTACACCTTTTCCTCTCCGTAATAAAAGTTCCAAAAAATTAATGCTAAGTGTTAATAAGTGTTAATAAAAATGGCTCATTGCTTTCGTAGGAGTTTTATCCACTTGTGAAATCATAGAAGGATTTACGTGGCTGATTGATTCAGTATCTCTCTAATCATAAAAATATAGTCCCCCTTTCTTTCAACTAAATACCGTCAATATGTTCCTTAATAATAATTACTATTCATACCAAAACGTTCTCCTTTTTTATGAAAAGGCTAATGTTTGTCAATTTTGTACGTTCGATTGAACTGAATTGCTGTCATCGAAATTATCCAACACTTAAGTATTTCATATAAACTTGAAATACTTAAGCTTATTAAATTGCCCTCTTCAATTAAAAATGATCAGCTACGCACAATTTAGGCACGGTTAAAGATTTAATGTAAGCACAGACACTATTCTCAAACAGAGATACAATTATATCAATCAACTAGTTGTAACAAATTCAAGTATTTTTACTCTTAGTGGTCAATCTTGGCTCCATTGATTTTTTCTTAGCGCTTAATTGAAATTATTCTTTTCCTTTACCTTAATAGCTGATGAATATTAAATTATTTTATTTTGCCAATTCGGTTTTTGGAATAATTTTCGCTGTGAAATGTTATTAAACACCAAATAAATTAATCATTCAAGATTAAAATGATGGCATTATTAATTATTATAGTAAAATTCTAACTAATTAGTGGCGCTCAGTACCTTATTATACATTATTTAAAACTTTATAATGGCTAATTGTAATATTTATCGTTTAATGTGTTACAAGATCAACCCAAAACGTACATGAATGCCCCCTGAATGCGTTTCTCTGGATTGAGAGAGTAAAGTAAAAACTTGAGTATTATGAAAGAATAAAATGTTGCGCATTACAATGTTTATCTTTCATGTTTGACTAAGTGAAACCTTTTCGTTCATGTTGTTTTTAACGTATTGACACAGTAAATAATTCGTACAAGTTAAGTTAATTTCTTTAGATTATGAAATAATATCGCCATGTTTCTTGTTTTTCTCTTTATAAGCATACACTTTGCTCTACAGAGGTCATTTCGGCCAATTGGTTCATAAAGAAACCTCAGGTTTCCCCAAGTCGTTTAAAAATATTTAGAACAATAAACGAACATTTAAATATTAAATTGATAATGTCAAAAACTCATTCTTCACTGTGGTCACTATTATGTAAGCAATATATATTATTCAATTTTTTCTTCACGTAAGTCGTGTATACCATTGTGATGTACTTTTTAAATGCCACAACAAACAAAAAAGCTAGATTATGCAAGCAGTAAACATACTTGTTTCTAAAAACAATACGTATATCAGTTCTCTACTGATTTATTAAACTCATTTAAAATTTTAATGTTTTAAGCTAATTGACTGATTTAGTATTACTATATGCACTAAATGTAGTACTGATGACATTTTACTACTTTTCATTTTAATTTTATATCCGAATATGGCTCCATTTCCCTAGTTGGGTTTCCCGTCACCCCGCGTATGACGTGGACATCGACTAGAGATGACGCTTGAGCTTCAGCGAATAGTCCTTATTGATTCCTTAAATTATTTCTCTCTAAATAATATCAAGAACTGCGAATCCTAAAGAAAAATTTTGTTTGCTTAAATACATTAATAATTAACTTTTAGAAACGTTTCGTTTCACGCGTATTATTTATTAATTTTGACAGTAAATTTTAGCATAGTAAATTATGATAAAATTGAATCGAGGGGCAAAAAAACAGTTTTTATAAGGGGTTGATTTTCAGGCATGCGAATTGACGAATGATATTAAAAAGTTTCAAAACTTTTATTTACTTGAGGCTTGACTAGTTTCTGTTTTATCGTACTCCTCCATCAAATGTCCTTTTTTTAATTTTTGAAGTAATGGCTGCGATTTATTATAAGGCAAAGCAATCAGATACCACAAATCTGTATAAATAAATTATGAGATAATATCAAATATATTATACTTTAGATCTTTTAGAGGTTATTTTATTTTAGAGCCCAGGATATAAATTTCCTTCGCCATTTAATGACTAATCGCCGCTATTTCTATTAGCATACAATTTGATATTTCTCTCTCTGTCATTTATTTCTCATTGTGAAAATGTTGCAGTCGCTACATAATTTCATCATTCAGAATATTTATATTTGTTTCGCGATGTAAACACATTTATGAATGATATATCACCTACTCAATGAGAGACATTAAAAACTCTGTGAGCCCTTTCTTACGATTTCTCTGGTGTAGCTGAAGCATCCGTTTGATGGGAAAAATATTTTGCTTGAAGAGGCTTTGGGAAATTTACTCTGCGCATGCCCTATCGTTTGGCCATCTTAAAACTCAACAAGTTGGTGAATATTTCTGTCATGACAGTGTAAACAATCAATTCTTCAAATGATGCTGAGCTAAATATAAGCCAAACGCTCCATTTTTTTACCAAGGATGATTTATGTTCTGCTTGTCATAATTAGTTTTAGATGGGAGACAATGAAAACAACGTCGAACAGAGCTGTGTGTAATGATAACTTAAACGAGACAATACAATGGCTGATCCTATTCGTGTACGTGCCTAATTTCTTAATTCTGAGCATTGACTGTGATGGTAACGGTAATATAAGCTGTCATATTTTAAATTTTCCTAATTTCATCATTTAAAGACCGTTGTCCAACACACGTGGGGACGCTGATAAGCAGACGAAACGCCGAGCGCAACTAAGTCGTAGCTCTGCCGTGAATAACTATATTTGTCAGTGTAATAGATTACTCTCACGGTATCTACGTCGTTTTCTAGCCAGTAATTCTAAGATTAGTTCATTTTATATTCGTGCGTTGTATTTATATATGTTTGCTCTTTCGTCGTGCTTCCATATCTATTTCACTATTATCGGTTAAGTGAGTACACTCTTTATCAGTCGTTACAATTGATTGACTGTTCATAATGGGATACCGCCACATTAGGGCTTGTGTGCAAATTTTAACGTTGAATACAAAGTAAAATTTAATTTAATTTTCAAAGATGAGGATCGCGTACTGGTTTTGGTATTGAAGCTCACTGAAATTTCTACAACCCGCAGTGCATATGTGTTTTACGGGGCAATGTGTATCAGGCGTTTACGTGTATTTGGGATTAAGGCAGGATTATTTTTAGGGGCATATCGTAGAAAATTGCAGCTAAAAATGTCGTGGTTCGCGTATCATACACATGTAAAACACATTTCCATAGCTGAAAATGTAAAATTTTAAAAATTTCGGAAATTATAAACTAACGAAGGAGGATAATTTTTTTTCTAATATTACTAGATGTGACTAGTGGTAACTAATGCGCAGTATTTGTTATAAAAATATGATGTACTAAAAATATGAATTTGTTGTCGTTTGAAATTATACTTTAAAATATCTCTATTAATTTCAATAAATGTGTAATTATTAAGGGCGTATATTTAAGCTTTCCTCTTGTATGCGAATGAATTTACCTGTGTGTTTTTGACTTTCTTGTTAATTTAAATAAAATTAGGTTTAGCTTTAATTTCGTAAAATTTTAATTATTTAATCGTATCATGATAGATTCATCATTTCATCTTAATTTCTCGTTTGCAGGTAGCCTGATTCAAATTCCTTCTGACAAGCCAAAGACCCAGCGCAGCCGACTGGGAAATTTCAAAAGTGAGAAAGAGGCTTTAAGACAGTGCTTTCTATTCTCAAACCACTTGATCCTGGCTACAAGGCAAGTTTATTCTTGGGAATTTTAATTTTGATTATCTATAACCAATGCCTTCATGACAAATGTTTTTAGATTAAATAATGTATTTTCTCCCTACCTATTTAATTTACATGAAAAATTACGAAATTATATTAATTCCAAAGCCGTAACAAGGTTTTTATTTACTTAATACCTAGAACTTCTGGTGGACGGCTGCATTTGGTTCCAGATGTGGGAAAAATTCCCTTGGCAGATGCCCTCCTGATAGAAGATCCAAATGACCACGGTGTGAATGATGATGATGGTAATTTTTTTATTAATAACTTTAATTAATAAAATATCCAAATATGAAAATTAGCTCTTTTTTAACCTTGTTCTTTTCAAAAGAGATATATCCATTGAATTTATTTTGATGTTTTGCAATAAGCAAATGGTAATTTGATGGTACTAGGCTTACCATAGTTATAAGTATATGATGAAGCAAAAACTAACCATGATGATATCCTAATGAGACCTGGCCCTAAGTATGATCTAAATTGCAAAGTTGGCAGTAATATAATTGACTTTTCACAACACATTCGAAGAAAGTAAATCCAAATATCATTTTCATTGAAATCCCAAGTACTGCATTCCTGCCTGTATTTTGATAAGAAATAATCATTTGTGAATATTCTACACCTCCCCTAAGTCCTGCTTAAACAATTAGTGTTTTCATTCAATTAATTGAAGCAGAGTAAAAGATTGAATTTACATGAATATATTTTTCTATATAAAATATAGTTTATTAAAGATTATTAATGATACACAAATGTCAGCATGATACATATTTGTTCTAAATTAAATGTTTCAAGAACCAAGTTATGAAATATTTAATGGAAATGAAGAACTAAATTGTTCATCTGAAACTACTGAATAAACATTTCCCAAAGAGCCAAAGATATTTTCAGTAATTAAATAAGTTCAAATCCATAAAATTGTATGCTACCATTTGTTGTTGAAATGTATTCTTGCTGATCAAAAAATTATTCTATCCTAACAATAAGTTCTAAATTCTTCCTATTCTCTATTTTTTCCCTTCTAGAGTCGTCAGTGTGTTCAGTTTCAAGCCAGTCAAGTGGTATCAGTGAGACAAGCAGCAACGCCACATCCAGTGGAAGCTCTCATCACGCAAGAGGTGGTGCTTCAGGTGACTATCACAACCGGGACTTCAAAATCATATTGGATGTGAAATCTGGCCCACAGGTGACTGTACACTTGGCAGCACCAACTATGCAAGAGAAAGCTGCTTGGATCAGTGATATTAGCCAGGTAAATGTAGAGTTTATGCTACTGCTACTCATATAAAAATACTAGCAATGCAGAAAACACAATGGAAAACTTCAGAAAACCATTCTTCAGAGTAATAACTAATGATGGCTCATTATTATTAAAAATATAATTTTGGTTTCTTTTAATTAATAGTATTAGCTTACAATGAAAATATTTCAGCCATTTTTGTTCATACAGTTATTAATGTATGAAGAAATATTGGAATGTCAGTGGCATATATGAGTTTAATTATTAATTATAAATATATGAGCTTCTAATTAGTGTTCTGTTAAAATGATAATTTTATAATGTTCTTGCCCACATCATTTTACTGTCGGATAAGGTTTAAATATACAAACTCTTTTTGGAAATTGGTGGGATAATTCTAACCCAAAAATATTGATTTGAAATATTACCTTTGGTATGAATATTGTGTTGTGACGTACTAATACATTTTTCTATACTCGGTTAATGGTGAAATATGATCTCAGCTATCAGAGAATTTTTAAAAACCTCATTAAAACGTGTTGAGTGAACATCTCTATAGTATTTATGTTGTTTTATGATAGATAAAATGATGATCTGAATAAAATTGAGCTAAGATCCATTGATGAGACATAAAACCCTCTCCATCATCAGATATTAGTTTCAATGCTGAATATTGAGGATAATCATGTGACTAACAATTCCATCATGGTATCTTTGTTTACATCAGGTGAATCCTGATTTTCTGCCTTTTTTCAGCCAAGAGGTTTCCATTAGCCTCAATGGCCTATGGGATTAATAGACTATGATGATTTGAGGTAGCTGCAAATGTTTTTTAAATGCAAGAAGTTGGGTTGGTCATAATTGATGGCAAGGAATCATAGTAAAACTGGCAAGCAGTAATTAAGGTCATTGCTAAGAATATATATCTTTAACATCTTTAACCCTTCCATGATGGCAACAAAAGTCATGTAATTGGTCAGCAATGCCCTGTCAACTGACTTTTTATAATCATTAATAATAGAAGTTGTTTTGTTTACATTTTTCTGTGATAAAAGTCTGCACTAATTTTTTCTAATTGAAACCCTTTGTATTTTACCCTTTTTTATAATTTTATTTGGGTTATTTGATAGTATCTAATCCGTGGTCCTTTATGGTAAATTCTTAATACTGAATAACAATGGCCTATTTGAGAATTGTTAAAACCATTTAGATGAATCATTAGTTGCAGTAACTAAATAGTATAATATGTTAAAACAATTATAGAGTTATCCTGATTCTTAAATATCATCAAGAATGGAATACTACTCAATGATTCCATCCTAGCCTCTTTTATATCTTCCATGTGTTCCCATCCTACTTTTCTTAATTTTTTTTAAATTTATTGTGTTTTCACTATCACAGTGTGGCTCTAATGAAATTAGTATTGTTGGCCTCTCAAACTTTCCTTTTCTTCACCTTTCTTCAACAAAATACTCCTTGGAAATAGATACTTTAAGATATAAATGTTGGCCAAAAAGCTTGGCTTAGCATTTTGTTATGATGGGTCATAAACCCACTTAATGCCAGTCAAGATGTTAGAGATGCAATAAGAATGTAATCCAGGGGAAAATATAATTTGAAAAAAGAATGCTCATCAAATTCTTTTAATTATTTTTTGCTTTCTACTTTAATTATAATGCTCATCTAATAGCTGCAGAATTAATTTTAGTATTAATTTCATGTGTATTAAAATATATGACACATCTGCACTGATATGTTTAACATACTATAAAAATTGTTTAGAGGAGAGGCCATTTCAAAGAATTATTGTTTCACAACACATAATTGGTATAGTTTATTTCTGAAATAGATCCACTGTATCAAAATTAATTTTATTAGTTCTGCTAGAAATACTACTCTTGGCTGTCGTGGATTCCAATATTTTGAGATTTAATTTTTACACAAACTCTGAAAGAACTGATCAGATTCTTACAGAATATCATCAGTAACTTTTACTAGATGACAGAAGCACAATTTTAATTCGAGAAATAAGGCATTTCTTCAATATTCTATGTATCCATAGATTGGTTTAATAGAGAACTCCACTCATTTTACTCATTCTCTTCAGATCTGAGGGTTCTTTTTTATCAAGTTCCTCTTTGTTTGGTTCACTAGCTAAGGCTAAAGAGTGTCAATGGGTTATTTGACCCCCAATATTCTTTAAGTCCAACCCCACATATATCACCAAGAACCACGTACTTTCAATTTTTCAAATTTATGGGATATGGGAGGATTAGATGTTTTGGCCAAGTCAGAGTTGAGGATGACCACAGTATTAGTCATCACCATCCACCTTGATGTTTTATGCAGAAAATGAAGGCTTTAAATGAGATTATATAAGAGTTGGAAACTGTCCCAATAAAATTTTCATCCCATCCTGCAAGGTCTAATGCCCTCATCTCTATTTATTTATTAGGAATTTTGGAAACCTCATATTGGGATTAAGATATTCCTCATTGTTTTGTTATGGAATACTGAATTTTTTGAATCACATAATAATTATGATGCATCTATGAATAGGCAATGGAATTAAAATGTAAAAAAATTGGCATATTGTTTGTTATATAGTCTCTCCACCATAATCTTAATAGCTCATGACCAAATGCATATGTTTTGTGGGTTGCATACCATAAGTTTGTTTACCCCCCAAACCCATCTCCTTGGCTATGCTACTAATTTGGTTTACGTATTTCTCCAGTTCTGTTTCTTGTGGCTCTTTCCCTTTAGTTATATCCCTAATAAATCCATTATGTTTCAAGGTATATCCAATCTTTGAGATTAATAATTATATCTTGATCTTGGATTCTTTTCAATATAGTGCACTATATGGTTTCTTTCCTTTTCTGTTTATCAAGTCCTTGTTTCATATTTTACATTTCCTTTTTTCTCTAACATTAAAGCCCAATAATAGCTTTCATAGGCTCCTGATTCTTTCCCCATAGGATTTTTCATGGGTCCATTTTTTATCTTTTTAGTTCCAAATTGTTTGTTCCTATTGGACTATTACTTTTTTGTGACACTATACTCTTTGATAACAGTTGTCTCTCAGTCATGAACATCTTCTTATTGGGAGCTGTCATGGGCTTGGTGTTTATTCTCGAACTGATTATTATCATGAAATAATTTTTGAAATTCCTCCATTCCATGACATATTGCTTTTGAGGTAGGTATAAAGGTTTCTCTTATTACTGCTTCATTTGCTCTCCTTGAAGCACCACTTCTGTTTCAGCTTCTCTCTGCGTCATCCCGAGATTTTAGTTTGGCTTATGGTTTTCTTCTGGTTTGTCACTGCTCTGACAAACTAGGTTTTTGATACATCTGGCCCTGATCATCTTCATTCAACTCATTCTCGCATTTTATTGTAGTAATGTTTTATTTAATTCACATAAGTATACACCAAACTATGTGCATTGTAATAAATTGTAACTTGAAATAACAATATACACAGATAAGTGCCTAAGCTCTAGGTGGAGGAAAATCCACCGAGGCATAAGTCAAACCCATGATCTCAGAATTGGCAGATGAGGAGCTACCCTGCCACCACCATGGCTGGCAATATACCATCCTTCAGTGGTTTTGACCCTGATACAATTTTTTAATGTCATCCATCAATATTTAATTCTTCATTTTTTACCTACATAATCTTGCTACAGAATTCCCTTCCTGTATTCTTGTTGCAACTCTGTTGTAAGCCTTACACATTGATGTTTTCGGTTGTCACTTTGTGGAATTGCTTCATGATTAAAGACAAAGTAACTTGGTTTTCCACACAGTTTTATTC
>LYUA01002113.1:203011-213531 GCA_002093875.1 Calopteryx splendens | reverse complement strand
GCCTTAAGTATTCAAAATTTATCCTCGAAAATATTTACGGGCAGGTAGAATTTTTATTCACTCATTTGCACTCAGCTACTGTAAAGGGCCCCCGTTGCAGAATAGATCATCTCCAAGCTATTTGAAAAGTTTTAATTATGCTTTTCACTGGAATATTAAATGGGCGTATGAGAAAGTTTTGAATTTCTGGCATCCGACGTTTACACGTGTAGGTAATTATTTATAATTAAACTCATTCCGTATGAATGCTGCTGGCAAAAACTCTGAAATGTATGAAATTTGTGGGCAGTTGGTTTGTTAACACCTTGACAATTTTGTGCTTAGAATGATGATTAAAAAACTTTTAACTCCTCCGGAATTTCCCTCGAATTCAATGAGCGTACTCTGCAAGAAAAAGAAAATTATTTTAGAGGTGTTCCAGGAATTTAATTTACCATTGTAAATGCTAATCGAATTTAAAACTTTAAGGAAATTCCGAAATATTGGTTGTTTTTGCCACCGTTGCCAGATATATGACCTATCATAATGAAGTATCACCAGGCACCTATATATTTAATGAATCGTTGCACTCGATCACCATGCGAAATATTATTTTTATTTCTTGCCGAAATTGTTTCCGGTCTAAATTTGGGTAAAATATCATAATCATAAACACTTGTGATAAATCTCTGGTTTGACCCGGCTGTTCACTCTACTCTCTTATCAGGTGCCTTCATGTGCCGATATTCTTCGGTTTCATACCATTCACAACCATCTTCACGCACTAAAACCGGGAAATTCCTAAGTGTTTCTTCTTGTACGTATTCGCGACTGTCTTCAGCAAGCTATCTTGTTTCAAAATATGCCCATTGAGTTTGTCCATTCACCTTTTTGGTGTTATTTTTGTTTGTGTTCTCCTTCTCTCACTCTTTCATCTCACACCACTTATAACCTACTGCTAAAATGTACAAAAATATTGGAAGGTTACTCACCCTCACATCCGTGAATCGATATGCCAAACGCAATTTTATCACCCCTTCCCTCGTCTCAATGGAACTATGATTTATCGTTCATGGTATAGGTAGCAATTTTTTCCAGCAAAGTGAGCGGTGACACTTTGGTGGAAATGTGAGACTTTAAATTCGTATCTGATTGTATTTAAGTCTTTGGTCACGATTTTGACGAGGGATATTGATATAACAAGGTGGTATACCCATTGTCTAAATCAGTTGTGGGGAGTAGACCGATCTTTTCTCATACTGATTCTGGCCTCTAGAGAAAGGTTCGCAACAAACTCCTTGCATGCGAGTCCTTCTGTTGTGCTCCTCCATTTAACGTCACGCTCTACTTGGCTTTTCTTGTCTCTTTCTTCCTCTCATTACCTCTCGCTTTTGTTTGTCCTCTCTCATTCGTTCGGCGACCGTCCCTTGGATCGCTCTCTTACTCAGCGGTGACTTGTCTTTGAATCGCCGAAAATCAGTTACCGTAGTTCAATCTTTTGCCGAATCAATGGAAAATTTTAACGTTAGAAAACTCACTGCGTATTTTGGCAACTTTCTCACAAGGCTAAATATACTAAGCGATATATATTAGGCACTATTACAATTGTTTCACTGCATAAATACCATGAACGAATGTTAGCAATTTAATACGTGTTTTTTCCTACGCTGTTTTAACTTTGAGGAAATTTTCTTGAAAATGTGGAAATGAAAATATTCCTTAATATGTGATGTTACATAATAGTATTTTCTAAATAGAGTTATTAAGGAATGGAATGATCTACCTGGAGAACTTTTTGAGCCGTTTCCTAACAATGAAAAATACTTCAGGAATAGGTTGTATAAATTAAATCTAATGTAATGTTACTTATAATATTTCCTAATCATATTGTTAATGTCTGTGTTCTATAAATGTAATCTTCATATATGTTTCTTCCATGAATACTTTAGAGCTAACTTTAAATGATATTGTACCTTGCTACCTAGCTGGCATAATCTGAATTTTATTCTTATAGCGTGATGTGTTTATGAGAGTGTTTCAATAGTAAAGCAATGCCTTCGCCATCTAGAACGAGTAGAGCGTCCTTTATTCTCCCTGAATGTATTTATGTTTACTTTACTTCTCGTGAAAGTTAAACTAAGAAGTAATTCGAATACCTAAATCTGCTTTTAAAAATCCCTTCCTTTTAGTATTTGGTAATTACCTATGCCAAAATTCCATGCAAGAGCAAGCATGCATAGGCACGCATTTTTTATCGATAAGCAGTAATTACGGTGCCATTGAATGGTTTTCAGACGATTCTTGCGTGTTCGATATTCATCTGTCCAGAGGTTATTATCTGGATAGTAGAATATAATCATTAAATATTTATTTTTTTTACTGTCCACTCGTACACACATTTAAAACCATGCGTTCATTTAATATTCCCGGAACAACCTGAGTTGGTGGAACAAGACGAAGGCTACCTCATCAATGCACGGCACAGTAGAATTGGGATAAAATCCTATTGCATCTCCAGAGAGGTCCGATGTTTTTGTTTGCATGGCGCTTTTTTCTTGGGCCTTCATTTGGTTGGCACAGGTCAACATCAGGGAGAAACTCTTCAACTCTTTGATTTGAATTGAATAAGAAGAAGATTGATAGTTGTTTCCAAAATTCCGACGTGAGGGTGAAATAAGAAAAGACTTGCATGCTTCCTTGACTTGGCCAAAAGTCTCAATTGAGTCTTTTTCCTCAGTAATATGAATTGTAATTCTGGAAGAAAGGCTGAGTGCAGTTCAAAAATATCTATAATAAAACTTGGATTTTGGATCACTGCTATGGTGGCTCTTTCAAATAAAATGCATTTTATCTTCTGGTTTTCGAGAACTGTTTGCTATTTATCAGATGATTAACTTGCAGCGTACTCACTTTCAATCGATGCAAAATAAACTATGCATGCGGAATTTAATTAAAGGATATTTCCACCTCTGTTTCAGAAGAGGTATCTTTGCTTGCGACTGTTAATGGCCGGCTTGAATCCAACCTCTAAGGGAAGATCACGTTAGGTCTCAAGCTCTGGCGTAAGGGTGAACTAGAGTAAGGTTGGAGCTCTGAATCAATGGGTTCTCGAGTCATGTCCTTTACTCTGAGAACACCTTCATTGGGTAGTTCATTTTCATCCGCGATTAGAAATAGAGTACCCTAGGTACCTCCGAGCCCATTCGAGTGAGGACGAATTCTAGTGGTTAACTGAAATATGTAGAGAGATGAGAGTAAAGTGAAATAAAGTATTACTGGATTAGTAAAGAGATACAGGGTAGGATAATATCGACGGATTTATTTCACGGCGAAACTAAGATCATAAAACATCTGAAACGTCCATGCAAAGCGGGACTCGAACTCACGGCCTTTGCGTTCGCAGGCAACCACACTGACCACCAGGCTAATCAGGCCAAGATTGAGTTGAGTGTTGGTGTCCAAAAGTCACATCGCAAGCAGGAGATCAAAAATTAGTTAAAATTCTCACGAAAAACCATATGAATCTCGGAGCTCTTTGAGTGTACCCACTACCAAGGGGAGAGAAGAAAGGGGAAGAACTCAACTTACCCTTTGCTCTCGGATTTCTATTGGCTAAAGGCTGTTGTCTTTCTTTTTAGCAAACTAGAAAAATACAACGAACAAGGAGCAGGAGTTTACAACACGGAGTTCCGTGAGCCATAAAGTTTTCAGTCTGTTATGCCGCACTCTCTCAATTCCTTTTGGATCCGGAATACTCACGTGCCTGGAATGTTTTTTTACTCCTCTCTCCTCATTCACAAGTGCTTGGAACGCACGTTAATATTTATTGTTGGAGCACTTGCAGCCAAGTAAACCTGATATTTCCACCACTTTCACTAACAGGTATCGCCTTTGAGAACCCGTTAACATAAAACCATTATCCGTTAAAAAAAAACTACGATTACAGACGTCCATAAAACTGCGGGAATAGATTTCGCTTCTTCCTATTGATAAATTAACCAAGCCAATATGTTTTTTTTTTGTTTTTAAGGTTGAGAAAACCTTCAAAAGGAATGAGAATGAAGACGTTCGACTATACAGAGACGTGAAAACGAATGCTAATGATTTTTGTAGATAAGTGAATCCCACATTTCGAGCTGTTTCCGGTTTTTTTCACTAAAGATCACGCTTTTGGTGGGAAATGTCTGCTGCTTGGCTGGGCAGTTTTTAAGAACTTCACCTCGGATGAAATCAGAGGATTATGGCCACATTTTAAACGCGAAATTGTTCCTCCGCAAAATCAGACGAAATTCCAGAAGGCAGGGAAATCGATGGAGACCAAGGGAAAAAAATACGAGTAGTTTTTTCGAAGAAAGTTCACCATTCAGGCATTTCCATTGCCAAAATACTATCCTAACGTGAACGTGAATCCAATCGAAAATGTTTGAGTCGTAATAGTGTTGGAATGGATGATTTGCAGCCAAAAGAACGAAGAGGCTGTGGGAGGACGTGCTCGGGAGATGAAGGTTTCTTTATGCCGCGCGCCGGGGCTACCATTATCATTCGAAATAAAATAGGGTCTGTGAGGAAAACACTTCACCACAGAATATAAGCAAGGTGAAAAAAAATATTGATTATTGTTTAGTTGGTAAATATGAAGTATTTTTTTTATTGTTCAAAAATTTCAAATATTTTATTACATTCACAAACTTGCAGAAATTTGAGATGACCAGGTGTATGAAAATTAACATTTTCTAAAAGGCAGCAATTATCGTATTAAATATGCTTGAAAATAATATGTCCTGAATATTTAGAATAATAATTACGTATCTATTCGAGAAGCATTAAAAGAAATGCAATGCATTAGTTCAATGCATTAATTCTTTATGGAGTAAAATATTTATCTTGATATCAACTTAATAAAAATAATATATTTAGAGAAAGGACTAAGGAAAATAACGTTGATGCAGGCAGAAAAGGTCACGGTGTCCTATATCGATTGCACAAATATATAATTAAAAAATGAAATGTTTCATTATCACGTATTTAGTTTATGCTGCTGAGAAATAAACACACATAACCTACGTTTCCTTGCGTCCTTTATGTCAACGGCTAATGTATGGAAAAAGCGCTAATTTGTTCCTAACGTTTCTTTGGCATGGCCAATCGCAAAAATTGACGATAAGTAGCGAAGGCGGCCTAGCATTTAATATACTCTACTCTATCCCTTGACCTGCGTAAGAACTGACCCAAAAGAAAACTCATACTCCTGAAGATTTGATTATTGTGCTGAAGCAGGGTTGTGCATACCTACAATTTTCAGTGGATATGAACGATGAAATGTAATTTTTTTTTCATTCTAGTGATTTTCGCGAATTTTTCGAATTCATCGCTTTTAAGAATTCGGTGGCATGAAGCTTTAATCTGCTATATTGTATAATTGAATCAGTTTATATTACAAGGCGTTAAATGGAAGGGGGCTTCACGGGAAGTTAGTGAGGGTAGTTTTAATGGAAATGGCGGGGAGTGGACGGAATGCGTTGCAGATGTGGTGGAAAAAAAACTGGGTGCGGGCATTAAATCGCGCCTTGGTGTAAAGGAGAGGGAAAGTGTGGTGCCTGGGGTCAGATGAATGGGCCACAGGGGAGAACACGAGGGCATAACTAACAATTCCGAGAGGTCAGTGAGCTGGAACAGAAAAATACGAGAGCACGCAGAATGGTTGGAGACAAAGGGGAATTTTTCCCGACTAGAGTTTCTGTGGCCGAAGCTTTTTTAGATGCGCAATAAAATATTTCTTTATCATTGTCTGCCTTCCTATTTATAATGAATAATGTTCCTATATCAAGCTAACTTTTTTTCGGGTGTGCATTTTACAAACAAATTAGAATTAATTGAATAAGGGTTTTTGGAAATAACTTTAAAATATCTACTATAAATTATGGACAAAAAAATTCCATCTAAATATGTCACTCAATTAACTAGAATATAAGTAATATTTCTTTTGTAACTGGGAAAAGGGGGTAAAAAAAATTATTTCTTAGGTGAACTGAATCAGTTAGTTCATTTCCTTAAGTTGGGTCAATTTCTTAAAGGAATATTCTCAAAAAACAAGTTCGTTATTGTTATACAAATGCTGTCCACATCGAATGACTTGTACTGATCCATTAATAATTGTTTCTCAATGGCAAGAATTATTTTAATAATATATGAAACTAAAGTTATATTGTGATTATTGAGAATGATTCAATACGAGCGCTTGTTGAATGTAGCAATTATGACAGGTGATATTTACATTCACTCTTCGGTGGACCTGACCCACTTCCTCCACGTTAAGCCAATATGTTTAAATTGAATGAACCGGGAAATGAATGTTTAAAAAATCAATTATCAAGTCAGCAAAACTTTTGTGGAGTCTACAAAAGAACTTCGTCCTCCCAACACCCATACTGACGCTAGGGTCGGGCCCGATTTCCGAACTCAGGCCTGCTGTTTCGTGTGTAGGTATCTCCGCAGCTTAACCCGCCGCGCCGAAGCGTTACACGCGCGGTTTTTAAGACCGCGGCCTGCGAAGTTGGCTCACAAGGTCTCGAAACAGTGGCGGAATCCCTCGTTAGGAAGGTGCCTTGGTGCCTCGTTTTTGAAGAGGAAGTCACTTCGTATCTGGAGAGGGAGTCTGCGGAGATTTTGCGAAAAGTCTTGACACAATGATGCAGGCCTCCCGGCAGCCCACGTAGGGTGGTGGCATCGCTGAGGCCTTACACGATGCGTGATATTTAAGTTCCATTATCGAACTTAGATAAAAATAAACCTTGAGTTATGGTTAGCATACCGGCACCACAATAATAGATTCGTAGGTAAATGCATCCATGATATTGACGGTTATATTTCATTGAGGGATCTCGACGATAGAAAATTTTGCATATAAATGCATCCGTAACTAACTACGATTATTCAATATGAGTCATTTCGACCACATGTTACATCGTTAATTCATCAGATTAGAGCACCGCGGTGTTAAATGTTTTTACACGGCATGGAGATGTGGTTCATCTATGAAGAAAAACGTTACATCATCGAATTTACATTAGAGCTGTGCGGTTTGACGACATTGTTATGCCTGACGACGCATAACTCTATGGGTCCATAAATAAAATAGCGAAATAGTTATAAATGCTTGCCTATATCATACTTATACCATCATCACCTTGAAATCTTTTATATAATTATTTCGTTTACTTCATGTACAATAATATGATAAAGCTCACGAAACAAATTCGTTTTCCATTTCATAAAAACGCCGACTTTTCTCAAATTTAAGAATTATCCGTAACTAATTGTAATTGCATGCGAGTCATATTACATACAAACGCATTTCATTCGTTCAGTTATCGAGATTCAGCCATTGATGATATTGCCAATTGCAATTTCACAATTTTGCAAAAAGCAATTTTGCAAAATTGCAATTAGTTTGAAACATTCAGGACGCAGCGACAACATTGAATACCTTTACGAATAGAGGGGAAATGAATTGTGCAGACGACTTAAAATTTTCAAACCTGGTGTTTCCACGAATCCATTAGGACTATCTTTTTTGGCATACCAGGAATTTTCATAAAATATCACCATTTAGTCACTCTTTGATTTCCAGTTTATGAGGGCACGATAAAATTTCAATCCCTATAAACGTTCAAGTACGCAGAAAAATATTATTTTTACTATTCCTCACGAAATGCCTCATCGCTTTTTTTCATTTCATCGAACGCTTTAATTTCATTCTAAAAGAATATTTTTATGAGTTGTGCATGGAGCACTATCACTAGCTTAGTGGAATGGCATTAAAAACGCTTTCCGTAGTTCTCGGCTTATGAATGGATAGATGCGAGTTTCCTAAGTTCACAGGGAATGCGTAATTACCTACGAGACCCACTGAGGTGAACAGTGACAGAGGCTTTCGATACGAATAAGTATCATCATACACAAGCTGAGAACGATTATCGGTAGTGAATTTTTGAAATCTTTCTTGCTAACAGAATCCTCTTTACTCCTTATATTTAACATCCTTTTGATGGGCAGATCAACTATGTTTGAACCGATCGAAAGAAACATTGAGTTGGTAAAAAACACTAACCCTCGGAAAAATGGTATTTGTTATAGCCAGTTACATTGAAAATGACTTAACATGGAAAATTTAAGATCAAACTAAATGTTTGGTTAATGCAGAATTTACTAACGAGATCGGATTCGCTTAAAAAAAACGCAAACGTTTTGTTCCCAAGATAAATGTAGCCCATGGTAAACGTGTTTTAGGACTTAGAGAAAACAATATAGTTCAGAGGTTTTAATATAAGACGAAATATGCACGGAGGGCTCATATTATTAAGCAATTACTTTAAAATCATTAGTCCGGATTTGCCAAACATTTTTGTGGTGAAAGTTATTCGAGCGAATTGTAGTTTATATTTTATGAAAAAAGGGTTAAAATTGGACTTTCCTGGAGGAGTTGAAATTGTAAACATCCCGGCTAGTCATAATGTTATGCAATGACAAAATGTTTCCTACCCATTCATCTCTCCTCAAAAAAATTTGTATACACTTGTGGCTTTTCACTCCCCTTACCTTCGAGCTACTCTCTCTGCACCCCCTCCCATAATAGTGTGGAGGTCTGGTATCAATGACCTTAACCTCGCCTACTCGTGGCGTTCTTCCCTTTCCTATCCTCGTTATTCTTACTTCCCTCCTCCCTCCCTTCCCCTCTCATGGCCATTTAATGTGGTACTTAATATGGAACGGTATATGTTACTTATAAGACTCGGCTCGGCTAGACAGACTCGGATTGAAAATGGCGTAACGTGGCCGGAAGAATGAAAATTGTGTAAAAATTAACTAGGCTATCTTTTCATCACTGCAGGATGAATATTTAACAATTTCACAAAGTGATACCTGATGAACGCAAATCGATTTCCGGTGATTTGGGATTTATTATTGAGTTCAGACGAGCCTTGTGGATGCCTGCTCCTCGTAGGGATCCCTCTGGTTGCTGTTGGTCCCACTTTCATCGATGAGCCTCGAAATTCTCATGGTTTATTATCAGCAGAGGGGGGATTGAGCGCTGGGTGGATTTCCAAGTGAAAGCAAAGAGAGGGGCGCATGAGGAGGGGGGTGGGTGGGACGAACTGAAAATAATGGTGACCATCTCCCGCGCAGGCCTGGAATGAGAAGTTTTTCTCGCTTCAAAGTCTCAGTGTAAGCAAGCAATCGAGAGCGAGAGAAAGAGAGAAAATGGTAATTTTAGGCAGATAGAAAAAAATCATACAATCAGTTGTACTCGAGCAAAACAATTGAAATTACCTATCTACCGTCCTTAAAGGAAAACGCAATAATTGCTTTTGTCTCACGGTGAAGGCTGACAAGTTGCATTCACAAAGCACGACTTTGGCCACAGAACACTTTTCTCTGATTTTTCTCCCACTAGGTATTTATGAATTAGAGGTCATTGCTGTTCACTTGTGCTGTTGACGCTTTAGATTTTCGGCATTCGAACTGTTCTTTCTCTGAAATAAGTCGTTTTCCCTGCAATAAGCTCGGAAGCTTCAAAGTTTTTTTTAGTTTTCACGGTGATGTTCATGCTCGCACGCTTCATCATCAAATTCTCACTAGAATTCTTTCAATCTTAAAGTATCTTCCTGCAGAGAAAGTGCGCAAGTCCTTAACTTGTGTTTAAGATACTTAACATAAAATCAATGTTTCACATAGATTTATCACAAACAACAAGTCTCACAAAATGTTTCACTCATAAGTAGGTATAGACGGCCTTCTAATTTTAAAGTGACATTTTTTTGAGAATTTATTATGAGTTATTCAACCAACCATTAAGAAAACTCTGTAAATAATAATTATTAATTAAAAACATAACAGCAAATTAGTAGGCCTTTTACATGTTAGAGATATATTTTTTTAATACTATGTGTATTTTAAATTTAATTTTACGTACATACTTCTACGGTAGTTTTCCTAAAGTTTTCGTTCCTACCTTCCTTTTCCGTCTTGGTAGCAAACCTCAGTTAAACTCACCCCATTAATTATTTCTGAGAAGCCTAAGGTGGAAATTGAGAAAGAAACTGGCACCCCTACCTTTTGCGTGTGAACGTGCGCGTGTCGACTGAACTCCACTTCAACTACCAAACCAACCTTCAGGTCGACGACCGTAGTCTTAACTTTGCAGCATTGCCTAAAAAAAACTCTCTCGAATGCCGCAAAAGGTTTCATGTTCAAAGGTATTTATGTTGCGGCCAGAAAACGTTTTGTATTCCGTTCGTTTTGGTGACTTACAGTGTAGCGAGCAGGAGTTTTAACAGGAGGAACTAAGCTACCGCCAGGGTCTGCCTCTGTCAGCCGAGATAGTGGCAGTAAGGGAGCATTTTCAGGAGAGGGTCACGGGAAAGGCGGGGGAGGAGAGGTTAGGTAAGGGAGGAATAGGGATTTTTGGAAATGGCGTCCACGGCGTTCCTTAAGTCCGTTCCAAAATAGCGCCTTCAAAAAAATTTGCGCTGATGCCCCCC
>LYUA01002113.1:76136-98487 GCA_002093875.1 Calopteryx splendens | reverse complement strand
ACTCTCATTGTATCTTCAAAGTTGACGATCAAGCATGTCTTCTTTGAACGAGGGTTTTCCAGCTTATCCTTTCACATGAACTCGAAAACTCGAGACCGTCGCTTTTCCAAAGAAGAGTCATTAAAAACATTCTCGAACTCCTCAAGGGTAGCATTAAATTTAGAGAAACGAATATTAAGGGGCATTCAAAAGAAACGCCTTAGACGAGAACTTCCTTTTCTTTCCACGCCGACCCTTCTTTTTGTTATAAATTCCGTATCTGGCGCTTGGAGGACTCCAAAACGGAAAAAAAAATATTTTTTTCTTTGACGGCTCACATAATTTCACTTAATCCCTCCCGTTCGGCGATTCTTTTGAAATTAAGCGTCGAAAGTTTACAAAACCCGGAATCTTGGGATGACGTAGAAAGTAAGTAGTCCCAAAAAGGCAGCGATTTATTTTGTAAGCAAATAATTTCTTACTATTGTTATTACGGGATAAGCTACAGTATGTAACACATGCATGTGTCTAGAGCACACAACATGCCACATCACGTTAATTCCACTGATGATACTTCGCCATATTTGCTCATATTGCCCGATAAACTTCCATTTCAAAAAATCAGCTACATCTCTAAGTTTTTAGGCTACCTCGAGATAAAAAAGCGTGGTAAAGGAGATATTTTTAACATTACCCATTACTCATCAGATTATTTGTCCGAAATCTTTTCCACATTCTATAGGAGACACGTTTTCCTGATTTTATTGTTGTTTCATGTTCAATATGGTCTATATTAGTATAATGTTTAATTTAATTAATTTTACATAATCCTTTTTGCTATTTGCTATTTTATTTCTATTTATAAAACTTTTAAAACAATGCTTTATAACCGCAATGGAATGCTGCTAATTAGACCATTATAATAGTAAGACGCTATAGTATATCATAGTTCAGTGAGACTTTAGGACCAGTTTTCAGTTTACCTTCTTCACCATTACCAATAGGTAGGATAATAGTTGTAAAATGATATAACAATTTTACAGGGCTGTCCAGCCATAATGGCATTGTCTTCGCAGTTTTTTCAAAGAGTCAAGCATAAGTACATTTTGTTTTCTTAAATCCTCGCACACGTTAATTTCATATTACATTTTTAACGACCATAAAGGCAAAATATATTTTTTCATTGCAATACATTAGAAATGCTACTATTGCAATATGTCTACAATTAGTTCACTCAATACAAAAAAAAACTGCAACTAGTTCATTGATCCCTCTAGTTCAGCAGTCTTGGTTCATGGGCAAGTTTTTAAAATAAACTTTATATTATAAATAAAAGAGTTTTTTTAATTTCCAAGCGTTCTGTTACAAATCCATTTAACAATAATCCCGAAAGAATTGCTTAAATAGTGAATAGTAGACAGTCACAAGATAATGCGTTGTCTGGAAATTCGATATGAAAATATAACTTGACATTCCCGGATTTTTGACCCGGACCTCGCCATTGCAGGTCTGGATTGATTTTATCATAGACAATTTCCACATGCATTAAGTATGGTTCTGCTTCACTTCCATTTGATTTCGTTGCCCGAATCTTTCCTCGCTTAGCAGCTTAATTAGTGAAAATATCATGGCAATGGAAGCGTTGGTGAATAGAAGGCCTCCCCGGAAAAACACTGCTTCGTTTAATTTAAAAAACTTAAACGCATGGGAAAAATTAGTGGTCGTAATATAACATCCCACCAGATAATTAAGTTGAAATTGAAAGAAGATTGAAGATATAATTCGGTCTAAAATTTTTAGCGGATAAAAAAAATTGATTATGGTAGAACGTAGAACTCCACGCTTTTCTAACGATTCCCGTCAAATACAGATGCCCTATTTTGACTTTTTTCCAGGAAGTCCTCCAATTACCTTGTTTACAAAAACTTACCCTTCTAACACAAAGTAACTTCTTCGTAGTATTCCTCTCGATCGACTTGCATAATCTCAAATACAATCCCTTTAGGAGACGTAGCGGCCTTAGTTCCCTTAAGATAGCATACACAAACAACTCCGCGGTGTCGAGTGAGTTTTGTATCGTCATCTTTTCTTTTCTTTCCCGATAATTTTCCATCTCTCCTCCTCTGTTCCAATCGGAAAAGAAGCGGCTGGAACGGCGCCAATCCATTTGAATAAATTCCCTTCCATGGAAGAAGATGCGGGAGGGGAAAAAACGAGAAATGCAAGAGATAAGGTCAAAAATGTCCTCCCCCTCCACCGGAGGAAGAATAAGGGATATTTTTGTGTGTAAGCGAAACTCGATGAATTATTAAGGACGGTTGGCAGATACGAGGGCTTGGCCCCTCCCCTCTCTTATTTTCGTCATACTGATTGCTCGGCCATAAGTTAAAAACCTGTCTCTCCGTTTTTATTTTCCTGACGACTTGTGCATGAGAGGTGGGACGGGGATTAGAGGAGGGAGGGGGGGGGTTGTTATCAATCAAGGCATTCTGGTCGTAAATCTTCCAACTTTTTGCCTCTTGCGAGAAGTGAGCGTCGCAATATTTTACGTCCCCATTGTGCTGTTTTCTCGCTCGCTGGACCGAATTGCATGAACATCCCCTGTCTCGTCCCTTCTCCCCTTCCCTGTGCCTTCTCCTCCCGCAGTGAATGCTGAATATTCCTGTGGCTTTTTGGCTGCTTGCTCTTGTTTCGATTCCTTCCCTTACTATCTACTGCGCCTCACCCACTCTTCTCGTTTCGTCAACTCCTTTTTCGTTCAAATTAAATTCATTCATCCGAGTATCACTCATCGGGGTGCTTACTTCTTCTTTGGGTTACTGTTCTTATAAAGATTCATAATGGTGACCATTTATCACGCATTATCTTGTCAATGTCGTGGGGATGTCGAGTGCTTGCGGTTTCGACACTGAAGGACAATGATGACGAAAGTACGATATTATTTCTATACTCTGACATCTTACTGCACGGCTGATAACGTTTTTCTGTCAAATAAAGTTTTTGCATCGCGTTTAAATTTACTCGAGATTATTATATTTATAGTAATCTCACCCTCTCTATCCCCAGAATCTTTTTTTCTTGCATCTAACGATGATAAATGTTTCCCTATGTCAGGTAGATACAGGGGTTATATTCAGGAAGGAGACATGTACGTACGTTAGACTAAAGTTGGTATATTAGATCTGTATCGAGAATAGTTTTAAAGTAGACCATTATATAAATATATGATATGTTGGCACAATGGTTTGAAATTGAACGTTAACAAATATATTCACGCCGTAGGACCATATGAAGTCAGATGTCCGCGCCCAAAACATTAATATTGAAGAGTTGCAATGTCGTGCAAAAAAGCAGAATATAGTTTGGTGTGATATTTTCAATGTGAAGTAAGTATTATTGAGTTGAGTCCATTTTAATTCACAAGAAAGGTTTACGAATTTAAAAAACATTATCAATGTATTTAATGGTGACAAAATTACGGTTTTGCATTTTATAGTTAATTTTTGCAATGTATAGAGTCACGGAAATTTTATATTACGAAGTTTTTGTAGCCATATATACTTACTATCGGGTTTGAATCCTTTATCGGGCAAAGATATTGTATTGCCATGTAATGTATTTTCTTATTGGTAATTATGTCATGATATGATCTTAGAATTTGCAGCATGAGAACACCAACTTTGTTAGACTTGACGACTTAGACTTTATGATATTTTCGTCAAAATATGCTAGAGTTACTGTAGAACGTTCAGATTCTAATTAAGTTTTTACCAAATACTTTGACAGGTTTGCTTTATGCACATACTGAGTTTGTTTTTTCTAAAACGAAATATGGTGAAATAAATGCCAAATTATATTTATTAAGAAATTATATTTATAATGTTACAAAATGGCTCCTTGAGTGAAGCTTTAGTTATAGACCATCACAAGGATGGTAGCCGACTCCAGGCCTATACAACTTTTTTTCCACTGTAATTTACCTTAAATATCAAATGACATAAATAATCTGGTTGGTCAGATACATAGATAAGTAAAGGGGTCGGTATCAGAAAAAAAAGTTCGCCCTTGGGATTATTTCTTTGTGATGATTTAACGGCCATATATCCTCCATTGACAAAAATACGAACTGAAAAACCCAAAGCGATGTTTCAATTATTCCATAAATTTTTTCATCCTCGTCCTCTTCCGTGTAGAGTTAATACGGACTCGGGAGGGGGGGGGGCGGTCATTCCCTTTTAATCGTTTGAAGGTCTTGTATCCACCCATTCTCTCCCGCACGGAGATGTAACCTCCGAATGGCGTGGACATATGCGGGCGGGTGGGATCGTAAAAACCGGAGGTTATACCCTTAATGGGTTCCCTTCAAACCTCTAAGCAGATGGAGTCCACTGACGCATTAGACTGCCCTCACGGAGAGGATATGGAGACAGAATATGACAGAGAAAGTTCCCCATAACCATTGCTCTTTTAAAAAAAAACCCACTCTAAAAAATTCTCTCAAGCGGAAATTTTTCTCCTGTACCCACTCCCACCCTTTCTTTGGCCTCCGTCTTCCCACCCCAGAAACCCCTGCTGGGAAAAAAAGCTGAGAGGAGTAGAGAAATTCAAAGCGATCCGAACGTAAAATGGTTTACGACTACATCTAACCCCTTTTTCCTTCCTTTTTCATTTTCAAATGAGTTTCTCATGACTCTTTTCCGTCACCAAAAGATTCGGGAGTAATGGAGGTGGTATCAATGCAATTGCAATGAAACCCCGCGGTAGAAAGATTAAATTTTTTGGTGGCCGTTTACATTCAACCTCAAAAAACGAGCGGCGTGACTCTTTAACACCTGAATGACTTGTTTAAACGTTCTATGATACATTTGGTTTCTTTTATGCTAGCGATATATTTTCCCTTCCTGCAATTTAATCTTCCGGGTTTTTAATTCACCTTGCGGTCATGTTCCTTCCTCCCATGTCTTCCTGAACATAGGGAGATTGATGTTCTCAATTATATGCTGAGCTCTTGATTCCATGTTCATTCTAGGTTTTTTTACGTCTACGAATTATGGATTTTTTTATTCTGAATTGATATAGGCTTTAGAGAGCTTAATTTGGTTGTTCATCTTGGTCAGTGATATATATTTGACGGTCAGGAAGAGAAAACGTAAGAAACTCATGTTTCTATCAAGAACATTCTTGGGGTAACGGGCTCGAGCGCGTTCTGAAATCAGGAGAGATATTCGGTTTTCTGCACCTCAGAAATCCATAAACAGGCGTGTTACCACGCATTTATTGGGTTTTGAATGCTTTATTATTCATATTAATTTTCGGATAAGAACATTGGTGACTGAGACATTTAATATATCCCCATTCTTTGATCAAACCTCGAAATCCATTTCCCACATCTGTCGCAATATTTCCTTTGCATTAA
This sequence comes from Calopteryx splendens, assembly GCA_002093875.1. Taxonomy (NCBI): domain Eukaryota; kingdom Metazoa; phylum Arthropoda; class Insecta; order Odonata; family Calopterygidae; genus Calopteryx; species Calopteryx splendens. The sequence goes on along the minus strand of LYUA01002113.1, from coordinate 93,092 downwards.
GAAGTATACCAGGTGAATTTCAATGTTCCTTTTAATCTTACTAAGTCAAAATTATAATTATAGCGCAAATATTTGGACGAGGTAAGATTAATAAACATTTACAACAACTTTTACGCTCTTCCAGTGGTATGAGAATAGTTTAGACGGGCTATTTCCCTTCTTCCTTATAAAATTATTCATTCTTTTTGCATCCGTTTACGAATAAATTTGAATTTCTTATTCGATAAGTCTTCTTTATATTGAATTAGTGTCATAAATCGAGTTTCATTACTCTCGACCAGGATATTCATTTTCAATTAAATAACGTATCAGAAGAAATAATACTCTCCTTCAATATGCCAAAATATTTTTTTTAATCTGCACGGTTGAATAGGCTTGAAAAGGCTTGAAAAATAATAATTTAGGAAACTCTTTAAAATAATCAAGCTTTTTTCGTTAATGGAAACCTTTAAAAATATCGATTGCTTTCCCGTAAATTCGAAAATAATGATAATTATTATTAATGGTAATCGCCCGTTTAGGATAGATTTCTGACTGACACTCGACCTCAACCCTACAAAAACTCTATCTTCATATCCATATATTTTTCTTTTCCTCCCTCTTATTCGCTTATCCAACATTATCCTATCTATCAGTCTTATGGAAATAATAAAAAAATCTCTAATTAATATTTGTATATCTGGTAATTGTAAGATTGAATATTCCTCTCAAATTAAAATCGTTCTTTGAACTATATAAATACCAATCTCTTTCATTATTTTGATTCCCACGGGTAAATTATTAAAAATTTTGGTGCTACAGTGTTTGGTAGCAGCTTTAGCAGATTATTTAACGGGGTTACGTTTTTGGCAACAGCTTTCTATCAAACTTTTTTGTTGCTAGCTTTTTAGCTATAATATATATTTATTTAATAAGTATATATTAGCTATATGCCTAAATTAAAAAAAAATACTATCTAGTTGGTGGTATCGGCCGTTACTTGGATGAAAACGATTCTTCATATATGACAAAATAACTTTTAAAGTTTGTGGAAAAAGAGATTTTTTTTTGTCTTTTATGACTACTATCAATTAATCATAATTTTTCAAGTTTGCTCTACTTAACACCTATGACACACAGTGTTTTGTAATGTTTACTGAAAGCACTTCGAGTGTTAACGTACCGCGGTGTACGAAGTGAACGCCAGGAGATTGCGCCGCATTTCCAGCAGGCATCCCGTTAAGCGTTCAGCAGACGGTTATGCAGTCTCTTTCGTGAGTCCGTAGCTAACAAAGTTCTCCGGTCGACCACATTCGGGAGCATTCCTTAAGCTTGGAAGCGTAGCATCGGAATCTCCCTAAAGGTTATGCGGCTGGAGTCCTTTCCCGCTGCCCTTTTTCCTTCTCTCTCCCTCGCCTCTTCCCTTCTCTCTCTCCCTCTCTCTCTCTCTCCATCTTCCTCTCCCTCCCAACCACCGCGCTCACCTCGCCTGCCACCTGTTGGCCCTGCTCGGGAGGCAGATGTGTGCTGTCCTTCCCCAAGGTCCCCCCGGGTGCTTCTCTTTCTTCGCCGAAGCCGTTATGTATCCTTCCCGCCCCCAAGAATCCCTGGCACCGATCGCGCAGATATCGAACCCCATTTAACCCCTTCCGTGCATGCCACCAATTAAGAGCCCCCTCCCCCTCGCCCCGGAAGGCTTTAAGGGCAAGTCAAAATGTCTTCCGTTTCGTCGCTGGAGGGTTTCGTTGTCTTTAGAAGTTGAGAGCGGCGATCAGTGTTCAAGTTTCCCGAAGCAAACGACGGAGGCCTCCATTTGATGGTATCCCTGCAGCATTCTGTAATGAATTTCGATCAATTAGGGACAGAAACTCGCTGAGCTTCCTGTTGGGAACCCTGATGGTCTTATATGATGCTCTGTTAGAGCTTGTTTCCAGAACAACAATATTGAAGTGTTATTGAAGTTTTCTCTATGAAAGGTGAATAACGCATAATTTATCTTGATAACTACATCTTTTATGGTTTCGTTTTCGTAGTGCAATAGTTTGATGTTATATGCTTTATATCCATAGTATGGTAAAACTCAGTACCTATGCACTAGGCACCCGAAATAGCGAACTACTTGGTATTTGACTCTACAATGAATTTAACAAATGGGATGAATGACGTTGATGTATTTTTCTGAATTGAAGTCCGAAAAAATATTGCCAATTTCCTTTTTGATATTTTATGTATCACATTATAAAGTGAAAATTATAAGACATTAAGACATTCCATTCGGTCTCTATACCTCGATTACGACTTGTTAGGACCCATTGTGCCTACTCGTTTAAAATATAGTAGGCAGTTAAATGAGTTTGCCTCGCACCTTGCTGGATTGTGAGGTCGTGATACGCTTGAAATTCATTAGTGAACGTTTTCAGGTACGAATACTTATTTACTCAACAAAGTACAGCTGTGAAAAAAGAATGGATATTTCTCTTATCAAATTAAACTGTGTAAAGCTATAAAGCAAAGTAAATAGGAATTTTAAATTAATGAAAATTGTAGATATTAATGTTGATTATGAACTCATGATATTTGCATGGAGTATTAATCAGTTTGGGTAGCTCGTGTTGAGAGGATGTGCAATAACTACATTGGATAATCATGTGTTTTTATAAGCTAAATGTATCAAAAAATATCTCCCTGCCTATAAAATAAGAATTGGAAGAAATCTTTGCTGTGAAAATAATGAAATGCTACCGCAAAAAATGAATTCATTTTAATCTCGTGAAGTCAGTAGTATCAATAATGGAGAATTCGTATTTATAAGACCACTGGTCTTTTCTTCTGCTCTGGAGTGGATGAAGAATTGTTTTATCCATGACCGCTAATATCAATGCCAATTGAATGGTAATCACTCATAATTGGCCTAATTTCATTTAATTTTAAACTTTAGCGAGTGTGCGATATGAGAAGGAAAAAACATGTTTGCGAGTCACTACTTTCTTCATAAAACCTGAGAAGGAAATATATTCGGATAGGAAGAGAGGGTATCTCCTGAAACTAACAACCTTCTCTAAAATATGAAGTTCCAGGAGATGGTAAACTTTTCAAAGCTCTTTGAGCGAGATGAACTTTTGAAATCCAGGGGTCGAGGCCAGAAATCGAGGGTTGATTATTCAAGGATTGAAAAGGTGAGTTTGCAATAAATTTAAAACAGAAATATATGATATTGATCACGGGATGCGTCTGAAAGAAACAGTGATCCACATACTGCCCGTTCACCCTTAGTGCTACCCGGGAGCACGATGAGTTCAAAGATCCTCACCGCGAAATCCACCTTAAATTCCTCAGTCGTCAATCACGGAGTAAGAGTGGGGCGACGGTTTCACTTTATGATATGATGGAATGATGTCGAATCTGACGTTTTCGCACTGAGGCTAAGTTTCCCTGTTTCTGACAGACCTTGTGATAAAGAACACATGTGAGCCCAATCAGCTTATCTCCAGTTTAATTAAATTCGATGGGTTTCCATGATAACGGTGGTGAGGTACTCCCACCCAGTGAGAAAGGAGGGTTCGTTCATTAATATTCAATTTTGAATTACAGAATTGCTAAATGTAGCATCAATATAAAATGCGAATAACATTCTAGACTTCATAATAGAGCGAAAAATTTCGTTGCCATCGTCCACTGCTGCTGGATGAATGGACCCCACGCTTTGGATTATCTCCAAAACACCAAACGAAGTGCCGGCGTAAATTACTATCGTCTTGCAATAGACAAGAGTGTTGGACTGAAAGCGACGTTGCAAAATAGCGCAGGGAAAGATCTGGAACATCTAAGCTCACAAATGTTTACCAAGGTATCGAGCATCAAGGTACGAGGGAATGTTTGTTTCGAGACTATTAGAAACAATCTATTCTATTTTATTGCCTATATATTCTATTCTATTTTAATTGCCCCGATGGCTTTAAGGTTATTTTAAACCATAAAAAACACACGGAAAACCACGGAGAAGGGATTGTATGCAGATATATTTCACTTAACCTTGAAGAGAAATATGCACTGAGGAGCATGCCAAATTAATTTTTTTATGCCTCAAATTATGTTTTCAACTTTTTCTTTTACCATTTAGGGTGATTACCTTGGAGATTTTATAAAAAAATGACCTGAAGTTTCTTTAAATATTTTCTGCTAAAGAGCAATCACTTATATTTTGTTATTGACTTTAAAACATTAATCGTAGAACTTTTTGGCTAGGAAAAAATGCAATTATTATTTTATCGTATTCCCGTTTTAATAAAATAGTTTGCGAAGGGGTCACCTGTTTTGGAATCATGAAAAAATTATGAAATTTCAGTTGGTGATCTTTTATGATTACCTGATATTTTCATTCGTATCAATCTAAATTTCTTCTTAAATTGTAAATATAGGTATGGTAGATGTAAAAAATCGATTCTCCAAGTTTTCCAGCCTTGTTAAACTGCATTCGTTTCGTTCGATTTTAGTGTTTTACATTTTTATAATATTCTAAAAAATATGACTTATCAGGTATATGTTTTACGAAATTGATGTACAAGACATTTATGAATTTAAGATTAAAAGTAAGTTTGATATAATTGACAATGTAGACTCAAATTTTCCATTGTTATTAATTTAATATTAAGGATAAACTAAACTCATAGGCGCGAGACTTACGTGCTTATGCTAGCTTGATAATTCTGTGCCATTATGTTGCTCATCTATGAATGCTGCCGTCATAGTTTCAATAGTGATAAAATCGTAACCGCACCACACGAAATTATCGCTACTCTATTACCTCCCGAGTTCTCTCAAATATAGTATTGGTCAAAGCAGCGACCAGAATGTACATTACTACGTATTGCGCGGTCGCACTTTCATTCGGGATTGGAGCCCACGTATGCTATTTCTATTTCAATTTATTCCACTCGTCATTAAGTACGAAATTGATGTTTCTCCCTGCAGATGGATAGAATTGACCACCGCGCGAAGGGTGCAGTAAGAATGAGAGCGACCTGTCAGTCTTCAAAGACGTTCCCCGATACGAGAACGCCCTTTGGAACATTGTAGCATTCGGCCCTATAGTGCGTTTGCGCACGTGCACTTGGAGTGAAGATTCTCTCTCCTATTCTCGATACCTCCAACTGATTCTCTCTTGTCTCCCCCTCACCAGGATTAGCTAAACATCATTGCCAGGTTTTGTCATCTATTCTCGATTAATGTCTCTCTGGTTTCGCTTCGTGTGTTTTTTAATTGATTCAGTCAACTGAGCTTTAATTCTTGAATCCAGAGTAAGCCTAGGACCCCTACGTTTATCCTTGGCAATCTGTGAAGCGTATACAACCCGCATGCAGAGAGGAGCTTCGATAACAGATGCTTCGAATTCGGGAGATGGGGTATCTGGGGACGCTGAACTCAGACTATTTGAGACCACAAGGCTCTTTCCCACGAGAGAAAACAATATTTCTTCAAATTTCACTCGAAGGCGGTTCACGCTAGTTCTAAACTTTCCGAGGTGTCGCTTATTGACTTGGAGTCAGTCGGCGGCGCCGGTCCACACCTCTCGCCCCGCTTCGGCCGGGCGTCGTCGCGTGAATGTGCCGCTCCTCGGGTGCGGATCAATCCGCCGTCGCTCGCCCCCCGGCGGCGAGATCGGATGCCATAAACTACGTGCGCAGATTTTGGAGCGAGAGGAGTTGGTTGCGACACCGGAATCATCCGACGCGCCAGAACGTCTAACCAGTTGACTTCTTTGATGTGCGTTGCGATCGAGGAACGCGTGCGTCCTCCTTTCGCGTCCTTTGTGCCCACACACACGAAAATAATCGCAACAGGGTGGGGGGGGGGCGAGCGAGCGAGCTCCCCGCGATTGGTAAATCCTTGGATTACAGCGCGGCGTCGTAGGATCGAGGAGAGGGACGAAAGATACTGGACGTGGATTGCGTCTCGTTTTCTGCGGATTTCTCCGTGGCATCCTTTCATCCTATATGCTTAAAGGAATTGATTTTGCGGACGAAAACCAGCACATTGCTTGCGGTGGTCTTAAGAGATGTGTACCAAAGTTTTAGAATTATGAATGGATCTTATTATTTCCGGTATGGTTTTTTTAATATTTTAGTGCATCACTCAGACACTTTTTTATTTTCTATTTCGTTGATGAGCGCAATCACTATGAGAAATTTTCAAAGCTCATTTTTAAAACATTAAACCTCCTATAGTTTATCTTTAAGAGACATGCATTTTAAAAGTGTGAAAGATTCCATTAGCTACCATTATTTCCTTCACTTTCCAGTTTATTTCGCAGATAGCTTTTTGGCGTAAGAATGTTCGATGTATCGGTTAGTAATTTATTCAGTGACAGTGGTGCACGAAATGGTTTAAATAGTAGAAGTATATTTTATAGTAGAAATGAGATGAATCATGTAATTTAGTTACTTACAATTACAATCTCATATCCTAGAATTGGAACAGAGATGACTTCTAGGTAATCAATATCAAACAGAATTTACAATTCAGTCAGTATGCACCGCAATTACAGTGACTGATGAAAAATTCGAAATCTATGGAAAGCAGTCCGATGCATGCCTCCTCAGTTGGTGCTTTCCTTATCCAGATGCAAATGTATACACAAAATTATTCATATTACAAACTATTTGACTAATACTTTGTTAGAATATTTCTGATCATGGATACCGAAATTAAAAAACAACAACGCATTTAGTAAAATTTGGGTTTTATTTTGCCCTCGTATTTATAATAACAGCATTATATCCTTACCTTACTGCATTCAAAATTATAAAATGGTCAAAAAAAATTCAGCAAGACCTTGAATAAAGGAAACTATTTACTTGATGTGGATTAGGCAGTGTGTTAGATGCAAACAAGCTGAGTTAAAAAGTGTGTTCTTTAGTACGAGTACTAAAGAGATACTACCTACTTTCATGGGTGAGTATTACTGCCTGGGAAATAGCTAATTACTCTGGTTGATGTACACTATGTTAAACAACAGATCAAGTTAAATAGTTATAAAGATATAGCCTCTTCTCAATACAGCCAAAAATTTCCAGTAAGAGTTGTTTGTTTCAGGATTTTAAGTATATTCTTATTTGTTTTTTTAGCAGTTTTGTGAGCATTATGCTGAGTAATCAATTTGACTTTTATGCATTAATTAATGAAAACGGAGTATTCCTTAAAAAATTGATGAAGTGGCGATTTTATTGTGATAATCTTTTCCTCCGTGAATTTATTGATGAATTCTTTGTGTAAGGTAGGAAGTCAAGCATGTGTACTGCTTCTTAGTGAAATAAAATAGAGAGATTACCCACAAAAGTAATGAAAATGGTTTTCGATTAAGTAATCCTCGCTTAAGACGAGAAAGAGAAAACGTGAAAACATTTATGTTTGGGTGGGACGTAGATTTTTGGCACTAAAAAGGGAATTACTTGTTTATTTTCTTCTCCGAAGTACGTAATTATACTTTGGCCAGCTCTCCGTCATTTATTCTTTGGCTGGCAGCGTGCGAGTTCGGTTGTGCTACAACGGGGAACGGGGGGAGAGAAAAGAGATAGAGGAGAAGAATTCAGGGGCGAAAGATCAAGGAAAATCACATAAGGGGATGCAAAAGTGACCAAGAAAGATATAAGGATATAAAGAATTCAAATTTTTATTGCATCTGTAATAAGTAGTGAAGAAAACTTCGATGTCCACAGGAAAGAGTAAAAGCTAATGTGCGCACCTGTTAGACAATTAGGGAAAAATTACCGTTTCAATTTGCATAACTGAATGGTACATAGATTGAACCATTGTGACCATTTTTGTGATTCACGCTTTTCCTAGTGTGCGTGTTACACTTACTAATTTCTTTAATTAAGCATCTTACAATTTTCTGAGAAAATCCTTTCAGATGAGATTGTTTTTAAATTTACATTTGTCACATATTTACTGCTCCAATAACTTCCGTTACTAGATAACCAAGCGCCTCTCCTTTAGACATTCTCACGTTGGTATTCCACGCGAATGCTCAAAACTAACCTTCCATCTTGGCTCGCGCATTTTTCTCGGAAGAAGTGACTGCAGAGTCTTTTTATTTTGCTTCAAATAGGGACTGTAAGTTAGTAGTTTTGCCTAAAAATACTCCTCCTCTACCAAATTTTATTTCACCATGAAGGCGATCGTTTTAAAACTGAAACCATTTTTTGTAGTAGTATAGCAAATAATATATATAGCTTGTTTCTTGTATCGATACAAATTTTATTTCCATTCGTTATATGCAGAGTTTCATTTGCGTAACTTTTCAATTACAAATCAATGGAAAAATATTTTATTTCCGTATTTCATCTACCTATGCTCTAAGAGCTATAATGGCTTGTACCGATTCTCTGACCTTGATTTTAGCCTTTTTATCTCATTTTTAAATTTTCTTCAACTTAATTCTCTCCCCTGGGTGTGCTTTCATTATAAAATTAGTTTTTCCGTCTAAATTACTTTGAACTTTTATTTAATAGGAATAGCTATTATATCGTATTCTAGATCGGTACCTAAATTATTTAGAAAGCGATCAATTTCATTGTTTGTTGAAATATTTTAAACGCGGAGTTTTACCTTCCTTCTTAATTTTTTATTACCCACGACGAGGAAGGATAGCTCAGGGACTGTGAAACCGACTGCGAGGCTAAATGCCCCGGGCTCATTCCCATCTGTTCTAAAATACTTTTCTATTTTTCTGGAACGATACACCATAAAAATGCTTCTCACACCCACTGATGGTGGTGTTATCCAACGTTACTGATGGCGAAGATGAAGAAGATCGGTCCTTAACCAACTACACTACTACGTCACTGATAGGAGTGACGTGAAGTTGGTGATATGTACTTCAGTGCTGCGATGTTAACGGTATTTGGAAAGCACTGCGTCAGGTTAGCCCGAAAAAAAACTCATGTTTCCATTCATAGATACCATGTAATGGCATTTAGCAAAGAATAGAAAAAGGAGCTGAAATAACTGCTCAGATTAGTAAAATGAAGGAAAATCTAATCATAATGGAATATTAGGATGCAGTGAATTGGGTGGAGGGGGAAAATGAGAGTAGCATAGGTCGATTAGATGGAAAATGAAAGGGGAGATGTAACTGGTGGAGTTGTTCAATGAGAATGTATTTTAATATAAGGAAACACCTTTTTCCATAAATCATAATATAGCATCTTTATCTCGCGATAATGGAAGATGCTGGGTGGAAAATCATGATTTAAAATGGATAACTTCACTGTCGGAGGTTAAGGAACCAAGTACACTTATGCAACCGGCGTACATGTTCAATGACCTCTACCTTATGCTAATTCGACTAAGGAAAAAAATTAAGAGAGTAATTAAGACGGAGAACAAAAGTTTCGTATGAAAATTATACCAGACAGGCTAATCCCAGCTTTTTGAAGAATAACTGGCTAGAGGAAATGAGACCTGCACCATATAAAGATGAAATGATTTGAAGGAGACAACTGTAGTAGGAGCATAGGAAAAAATCTTGATTAAGGAAGCTAATAAACCTGAGACTAAGTGGCTAAGGTTAAAGCTGCAGATATGTTACCTTAAAGAGGAAGGGAGGAAGTAGGAATCAAGTCGTACGAGATTAAAAAGGTGGAAGAAGAATGAATTGTAAGTTGTGGCGAAGATATCATCAATGAAATGTCGGAGGTAAATATCAAAACAGCATACAAAATACTGCTACACTCCTAAGAAAGAAAAGAGAAATTATATTTTTATTATATTTCTAAAATGTTCGGTCTAATACTCTTCTTGAATAGATATCCTACTTTTTCAAATAGCCTTTAAACCTTTTCTTCCTTGACGACACAATTTTGGACAGTGATAGACTTACGATGACGATTTCATTTAAACTTAATTTAATGAAATTTAGCGTAGAATAAACAATTATAGTGATAACATAGACATATAACTTCCCAATTGTTATAAATTCTCTCCTGAACGCTATTTAATAACCTAGAACTATCATAGTTACGTAAAGACATGACCTTATTCTATGGAAAAATGCCAACAGGCATTTACAATCCATATTACCTAAATTTGACGAGAAATCACAATGATGAGCACGATTTAAAAATTAAGATAGTAATCTATTTTATACTCCGTAATGCATCTTCCAGAATATGTTGGGAAGAAGAATTAATTCAAATTTTTTGACAATTTAAAAAAAATTTCAATTTGGTACTCTCAAGTGAAATTTAAAATATCGAGCATTATCAACATTCTATATTTCTGATTCTTTTAATTTGATTAACTTTTATTATTTCCAATTAATGTTCCGCGCATGATCATCTAAATTCTTGATTCGGCTTCTAGCTACCAACACCTAATCGAGAACATGGCATGCCGAGTTCATTCAAACTTCGATCTAGAACTACGACTATTAATTTAGTTGAACAGTATATTCATTTGGGTCTCTGCATAAGATATTCACGTTTTATTTCCTGTTATGATGTGCCACAATTTCGTCATATTTGAAAATTTATCAACCATTAAGTGCTTCGTAATCCTCATGAAGTTTATAAATCTCAGATGAATCAACTTATGCAGCCTAGTTCATTTACGAAATAACCTTCGCCATAAACGGAGAATATACAGATTACCATATAGTGGATACTGTAGCTCTATCATTAGCAAGTGCAGAATAATAGAATAATAGAACACCAACATGTCTCTTTGCTGGGATAGCAATTCACATCAGCGTCAAACAAATCTTCATAGTCAGTTTAAAACGAGATAAACACATGTGCTAAATATAAATCTAACATAAATGTTTATATTTGAGGGCTCACGATTTTACCTCGCGTCATTTCTCGGTTTTCAGAAACATTCGCAGAAATGCGCTGCAATTTCGTTCTATTTAGGATAGCTCTTCTTGAAAGGTTGTAAATGTTTCTTTTCTTATTCCTAGGTGAGCAATAGTTTGTAAATTTCGCAGTGTATCTTTTTCAGTTTTTAATCGCGCATTGTGAGGAAATATTTTTCGTGAAAAATGGTGGCTCTTAGACGTATTGTCAACGTACTGTTTTTTTGTGCTGGGAAAATTCAGCGTCATTGGTGAATCCTAAAAATTAAAATAATAAACTTGAATATAGCTCTATTAATTGAATGAATGGGAATTATTCTACTTAAGCGAAGGTTTTCTTTCTTTAACAAATGGACATGCCACTGATAGCCGAATAATTAAGCCGAAGGATTGGCCTATCTCTGTAGCATGGTCTCCGTTAACAAGAGTTTATGACTTATATATCACTTGGGATTCCCGGGGATGGCTGATCCGGCTCAAGTTGGTTTTCGCATGATATTGCACTCTTCTTACATCTACAACGATGGGAAGTCAAGATATAGTTCTCCTCTTGCCGGCGCTCGGAAGTAAGGACATAAATTTTGGTGATGAGGGGGATGAGTTGATTTTAAATGAAGATTAATGAATGAAGTGAGTTATTGGATGGGCTTGGCTGACGAAGGTGGGGGGTAAAATTAAGAGACACTGGGAATGAGAAAAAAGCTACATACCTTCAAGTGGCGAAGAGGAGGAACTAACGGGTAGAGTGCAAGTGATGATTCCCATTTCGCGTGCGTGTGAAGTAGGTACTTAGCGGAGGAATTTTTATTTTTTTTCTTCTGGGTACTACTATCTAGTAAAATAATTTGCGTAACTCTCCCAAAAACTCTCTGTTAAGTCACTTGTTATTAAGGTTGTAATATCTGACAAAGAGTTTAAATGAATGCCGGTTAATGTGTTAAACATTTAAGACGACATTTTTTCCATTTTTATTTTGCTTCTTCCCTCGGATGATGGAAATAATGTAGTTTGAGAATATTTATTTTTTCATTGCGATAAAATTTACACGAAACAAGTTTCACTTAGAACTGCCATGGAGCATGATGCACGTTAAGTAAGAAATTTAAAAAATTTCATTTACCAAATGCGTTGTTGGATGGGCTTGAAAGATTGCAAGATATAACATTAAGATTAAGAATAAAACAATAACGGCCTGGCAGGCGGAGTGATATTATCATGCGGATAAAATGAAAACCAAAAGTGGTGCTAAATTAAATACGTGCCTTTTCTTTTCCATTATTTAAGGATGAGAAAATTATTTATCATTCATTATCAAGGTTGTGTAATTAAAATAGCGTTTTGAATCCATATTGCCCCGACATCAGTAGAGTGGCGTAGGAATGGCGTGCCCGGTATATATAGCGTATGGCGCAAATGTTAGATTCACCGTGAAATGCACTGTAATGTCTTAAATCGAGAGATGAAAACAAAAACCATTGGTATAAGTACGTTTATCAAGCTTATATTATGTGCAAACTCCGAGCTTATCCAGATCTTCGTTGGAATAACTCCGGCGCCTGAATTCCGCTTCCAGCAAAACATTACTGTAGTGCGGGTGGTAAACACTTCAGGATACCATTAATTCTAATGCAATGTTCTTTGCATGTTGGTTTCAACTGCATCGTCATTCATTTATTTCCGTTTCTTTTTCCAAGAAATATTCCAATGTGTTTAGTTTACTGTGCCATAAAAATTATTATTGTGTTACTAATATTTAGTGAAGGCTGGTTTTTATTGATTCGATTAGTTTAGCCGGACGGGCGATCGTTTAGAATGAATCATTTACTCATGGATTAATTCCCCAGCCTTCCACTCCAACATTTCTCGCAAAATCATAATGGGAAAGTCCGTCTCCCATTACTCCGCTTCGTTTCTCTCAGTCAAATTTTCGCACCGTCCAACTCCTTGTTTTTTCTCTACTTTCCCTCACTTGGTATTTCAATGTCGTCGCCCCTTTTTTCTAAGACTTAAAAACGGCTCCGACCTCCCGCGTTGCATAAGCCCCCGAAGCCTCTGAAGCAATAAATAATCTTTCTTGTGACAAGCAAGATGGGGGATTGGTCTTACGGGAGTAAAATTGTTGGGGAAAATGGGACCGCTTCAGGGTCGGAATGAATTGGACGGCGAGGAGGAGCCTTTAAGAGAGGAACGGGATTCAGCAAACCCACCTTAAATCGTTAGCTGCTTGATCCTTGAAGGTCACTATTACTCAATTATTATTTCACAATTATTCCCAGTATTTTCTACTTAGACGTAAAATGACCCTCACGTTTTCCCCTTCAAAGATTTGCATTAGCTTCACATTCCTTTAAGACTCGTTAATAATTCATATTCTTCCTCTTTATTTCCCCTGGACAAGGGGAATTTCCACCCTTTAATTTTGCTGGGGTGATGAAGTAGCGTATTCATTATACACTGCAAACAAAACTGTTAGATGATCTGGCATTTATATGGATTTATATCTATATGCCTGATCATAAGTAAATGTCTGATTTCTCTGGTTCTTTGTAGTTTTCATTTCTCCATAAACATAATTTACAGCTGCTTACCCCACGACCTGAGTCAAATAAACATGTTTTCTTGGGTTTGGATAATATCAGTCTGCTAGCCTTCCCTTGCGCTCTGTCACGTCTTTCGCAGTATATATGTTTAAATCCTGATATTCACTAGTTATCCGTTGGTAGTGTTTTTGTAACATTGAATAGCCTTCTCTTACCTTACGATTTTCTCTAGCTCTCATGATATCTATTATTATTGGACATGATAAACCTCTCAATAGCTATATCGTTCTACTTTTACTGTGATACTGGATCTCTGATAAAACAAGTGTCCCGAAAACAGTTCTTAAATCTCTTCCTAAGGTTCCTCTTAAAACTCCAATAAACCCGTGCAGTAATTATTATTACTTTGGGTCGTCTAGCTTATGTTATTATAAAACACAGGTCTCCATGTTTATTAAATTTACTTATTATTTCGAAAAACTCGTTAAGCATGGTGAACGGTAGGTTATATTCCGTATTCCATGTAATTATATTCATAATTTGTCTTTTCAGTTGGAAATTAGTATGGTCATTAAGTTCATGGCTTTCTTTCAAAAGTTATCTTTGCAGTAAACAGGTGCGTAGGATGGGAAGTCGTTTAATTGGTAAACGCTGCTTCTATGGCCAAAAAGTTAGTCTATAGGTGTTTTTCTGCCAAAAACTCTTTTTTTGGGCCGAGCTCAATGCTCAATAAACCCCTGCTAATTTATTAATTTATCATCGGCTTAACCCCTTGGCTCTGTTTATTCCTACCTTTTTCCAAGAATTTCTCGGAAATGTGAAAGGACTCCTTTTACAACTTGTTTCCATTTAAGCGTAAAACAAAGTTCTTTTATAAGATCAATCATTTCTAGCCTAAACGTTGCAAAAATCTGAATATATTGCTTTTAGTCAAAAATTGTTGTTTTAAAAGTATGATAAAATTTGCGTGCGTTTGATTTCTTTTGTGATGAATTGTATATTCCTTTTATGTTTAGAAATTTCAATGAAATTTTGGCAATATGCAAGTGCATTGGTTTAACGGAATCTAAAATATTCTATAATTGATATTTTTTAAAAGTTTTTACACGTTTAGAACTCCACTCCCAATTGGTTTATAGAATTCAGAGGCAGAGGAAGGAAATATAAAAAATATTAAACGACATTTTGCCCATTATGGAGTTTGTCAGAAAAATAATATTTTTTTCTGTATTACCTATGGGAAAGATGAGATGACGTAACCTTTTTGATTGCAAAGTTTTTTTTCCTTTCAATAAGTAGACAACTAAATCTTGGAGATAGGTTTTCATTGAATCTTTACTTTACAACTTCAGTCATGGCTTCTAAATTATTTCCATAAAATTTCATATTAGGAATAATTTTCATATATTTTTATTTCCACGCTCAGCACTAACGTCGCTAAAGAGGTCCACCAACGTCTTTGGCAGCAAACTTCTACCGTGCTGCAGACGTAGATAAACGATTTTATTTTTCCCATCTTTTTTCACCTCACCCGTCGAAAACATTTCTCGTGGCGTGTAATAGGTCATGATTCAATGTTTACTTAATAGATGTGACACTAGATGTCAGAAACCTGCACATTTTTATTTATGATACCCAGTATATTATGGTAAGGTAGGGAAATTATTCTATTGATAATGTGACCGAAAATGGTCAGCACTGGGTTTGGGAATTGAAACATTAAGTGTGATTTTTCCCGTAACTCCATTTGTGATCGTTTTGCATATTTTATCTAATACATACGGCTTACGCGTCCAACCATTCACCGTCACTACTTTGGAAGCCAACTATAAATGTGAAGAAAGACAAGACAACGAATTCTAATCTAAGAAGAATAGAATTTCAATAATTTGCCTCACTTATAAAAGTTAAAAAAAACATCTAAATAACAAGGAGGGGAATAAGATAAACGCAATATATTTCTAATATTTCCAAGGTGTTATTACACTTTATAACTAAAATTATAAGACGCTTTCAAGCCCTCACGTTCTGAAACATGCAAGAAGTATTTCCTTAAGCCTTTTGACTCTCGTCTCTTTCGCTTCTACTTCTTTGGCTTACAAATTTCATAACAACGTAAACGTTATTTAAACTTTAAGAGCACCGAATTAGAATATTTCTAATTATTTATCCGTTTTTCATATTATTTATTATCTTTAATAGATAGAATCTATATAATGACGACCTTACTCGTCTGATCATAGTAAAAGAAGCTAAATTTGATTAATTATTATTATTGCACATGTATTTAAATTAATCTAACAGTTTTTTATTTAGAAATTATTCATAATCCTTTTAAGTATTACAATTTTTGGAGTGGTAGTTTCATGGTGACTACTTTCTTGTTTGGTGAACTCTAATTATTATATATAATATTTTAGTTGCTTCTTATTAATATTTTCCATGACTTTAAGCAACCTTGTTGACCATATTTATGCACTGTTAGTACTGCAATGCTATCCCATCATCTTGATTAATTCTTACCGTGTATTCGGAGAATTAATCAAGAAAGAACAAAGTTCCTCATGTGCTGTGAAAATTGATCTGTTGCTGCAACAGTTAAATACTAATTCCTAAAGGCACGGAACCATATACGCACCATTATATTGGAATTTGTAATAGCCAATAACTAAATTTCATTATGAACTTTATCTACATACCGATGTCTTTCTTGACTTAGTTATTAAAATGAGGATATTATATTTGAGACGAAGGTAGATGATTTATAACTCAAAAGGTAGGGTGGACAGAAAATTCTAACAAAATACAAAAATGTCTGCAAAAATTAATCTCTTTGCTAATACTAATAAACTTTCTCTGTGGAAACATATTTTGCACATAGTTGCACTTCAAGTTATTATCAAATTCAATTTTGATTCTCATTCTCCCAATTTAAAGCAAGGTGAATAAACGAACTTTTCGAAGGAATCGATTTTTTGCACTCGAAGGAAAACATTCACCTTAAAAATACCATTTATGATCTTCGATTTCCTCAAATTTAAATATTTACTCTCCCGATAGTTAACACCTTAGGTGATACTGCTATCATTATGAGTTGAAATCATGTCCCCCTTCAACTTCAGCACTTTGTGGCATCCTAAATTGGTCTTCTTACAAAATGATTTACATATTTTCTCTTGACAACATTTTAAAAAACCTTCTACTAAACCTCATTTATAGAAAAATATTAAGGCATTCCTAATCTGTTACCAGTCGGAGGAAATGAAAGCATACGGTTGTATCTTTTTTTGAGTTTCCACCATGCGCGATGCGGCTCGAGCGCTATCCCCCATCTCGTCGCCCTTCGCTTTATTACGAATCTGTGTCGCCTTTCGTTTTAGCCGCTTCCGTTTCGCAATGGCCTCCTCCCTCTCAGGCTCTCCATGCCAAGGACCCCAGGCATTTGGACGACTCTGACCCACTAACCCTGACTCGATTCCACTCCCCACTCCTGCACTCGGCCGTCCTGAACGATGCGTGTGCCTGTTATAAACCCCTGTCGATTTGGACCAAACGCCACTCTTTCCACCCCCTCCCCCCCCCCCC
>LYUA01002111.1:140086-152242 GCA_002093875.1 Calopteryx splendens | reverse complement strand
CGTAGGAAGAAAAAAAAGGGGACTGCGGTCAGGGAACTCCAGGTGAAAAGGCAGAAGTCGACGTTCCGCCGAGTGTACACGGCATATAGCTCGTAATTGTCCAATATTTTCCGGCATTTGAAAATGTGAAGGTCAACGGTTTTAGTCTCCCGACCTACGGAGCAGATTACTCCCCTACCACTATTACCCTCACGTGACCTGAACATTCCTACGGGGGTACGTGACTCAGACCCTGGTTACGGGGGGTGGAAAGCCGCTTCCACTCTTTTGGGGTGGAAATCCGAGGTGATAAGGTGTGGAGACCTGCTCTTGCTTGATAGAGGGTTTTTTCTGATTGATTTTTGCCCTGGACTCGTCACTCACGAGTATAAGTTGGAAGTTTTGCTTAGCTGTTATTGAAACCTCGTATTTCTAATTCTAACTGGACTGGTGTTTCTAAATAAATTCTTATGATAATTGATATTTAGTTTTATCTTGTAAGTTTTTCGGTGCTCGTCAATTTGTTTGAACTTGTAGCGGTTCGAGGGGGCGTTCATTGGCGGGTTTATTAGTTATTTTGAGAAACTATCGGCGCGAGACGTTTCAAGCAATTCAGCCATTTAACTTTTGTAAAAAATTTGAAAATTATATACGAGGCAGGCATATTTATTATATCTTGATCAATAGTGACTTCAAAGAATACACTTTGTATTTCCACATAGTGTATATATTTTTTGTGGAAATACAAAGTGTATTCTTTGAATTCATGGATCGTTTCCACAAAGTAACTCTGGAAACTACATCATTGATCAATAGGGTTTTCCTGCACTCGGTAAGAACTTTTAATTGTGAATTAATTTTTTGCTATATTTTTGTGTTTTAACGACTTTTTAGGTACTTTTTAGAGACAATTTGAGTATATTTTAAAAATAATTTTGGCAACTTTGTAAACGAGCTTTCTTTGCCACTGTCCATCTGTTGGTGACGTCATAGATCAAAACATAGATATCACCGTCTAAAGTTTAATCCTGTGGGAAATAGCATTTTTCGCTTTAGATTCTCGAAAAGGGGGGGCGGGTACTTTAGGCTTTAACGCTCGCCGGGTTTAAATTAAGGCAAGCGCAAAATTCAAGTGATTAGGCAATAATTTTGGACGAAAATGGGTCAAATATTATAGGGAATTAACTTCACTATCCTTTACGTGGTATATTCGACTGAAGTTTGAGAATTTCTCTCTGTCCAGGCTCGAAATTAAAAAAAAACTGCGGTGAGATATTCCGCTTCCAGTGCCTAGTTTTCCCCTTTGAATTTCAAAGAGCCTCAGTTGTAGTTGGTATCCACGGAGAGGGATGAAAATCCTCAGGTGGATGCTCTTTATTCTCCGCAATCCACGGTTTCATTTCCGTGTAGCTGTGGCGAAACTGCTCCCTCGACTGATGCCTTAAATGCCCGCGTTGTTCTTTTTATGGCCACTGGGCGTATACGCTAATTGAGCTGAAATTCTTAGCTTTTCCCCCTCGGGTGGAGCGTTCCTGCTCTCCTTGGACTGCCCGGCACTCTCGCGTCTTATAACCTGTAATTCCATCGCTGCACAGCAAAGAGGAATCGTCTCATGACTCGTTTCTCTCCTCCGCGCCCCAGGTTGTCTTTTCCTGCATATCGCTTCACTTCTCCGTCTAGCTCTTTTATACCCTTAGCTGCCCACCCCTCCTCTACGCCAAATACCTCCCCATCATTTTCCTATGCTGCATTACGCCATTATTACAGGCCAGTTACACTTTGCTTCAAAAACTGGATTCCCTTGACGAAAAGGTGTGTGCAACTCCTCCTCCTTCCAGGGTAGTTACGGTACTTAATGTCACAACTTTTCACTGAGCACGGTTTTTCCAAGGGTTTAAAGGTTATCGCTTGGTTGTTTTGCACAGAATCGGAGAATTTTAATCCCTGCCCTTCTTATCCATATTTCCTCCATTCTCCGTAAGATGCTATCGTATCGCTTCGTTTCCGGGTTAAATCTGATTCTTTACAGGTCTTGTAGGGTTTATTCACACACAGTCCAGAAAAAAGTGAATAAAAATAGAGATTATAACTGAATGTAGACCCCCAGCATTATGTATCTATTTGGTTTGTTTTTACGTTGGATTTGTTTTCGTGTCCTTTCAAAGCAGCAATGAATGGGGATATTTGAGTTATCAAATGGTGGAATTAAAAGCCTTTAATAAGATGTCTTAAAAGATGTTATTACAAAAGCAAATGGATACCTATGTAAAAACTGTACGAGTAGGGTTCTAAAACTAAAAAAATATTAACCGATAACTCGAGATGGTCTCATATTTTTATTCAATCTGCAAGATTAGGAGCAATACACGTGTCCATGTCGTGTCCTTTTTACTATTACCACATTTCGATCCCGCCAAGAAATTAAAAAAATAACGCTGTTAAATACTATCAGGAATAGGCATAGGTTGACTTCAAAGCACATCTCTTATTAGCAGAAACGCTCCCCTTAAGTAATCCGAATGGCAGTGGACATATAATTACTTGCGCCAGTTTTTGCCGATAACTGCGTTCTGTTTCCTTGTTTACAACTGTAATTTCTTTAGCCACAGTAGTATCCTATCTTTAATGCGTTTTACTTTTAGTCCAAATGAAATTAACTTAAGATCTGAATTATATAACTTCCTCTACACCTCTCCTCCATCACTCAGCCTTTTAACATGTATTTCGAAGAAGAATTTGTATATTTTTTGCTCCGTCCAGTTCGATTTTTGTCTTTACACAACCGCTAGGATTTTTTCTCATTTATTTTTGCTCCTCCATGCAACACATCCTCATCCCTTACTCCTTCCATCCATTTAATTTTCTACAGTCTCCTACATTAATTACAGCTGTAAACTCCAAATATGTCTCGCTTCCTCACAGTATATGTTTCTATTTCCAATGCCCTCAAACTCTGTGCATAGCAATCTGTAAGCTTACAATTAGATTCAAGGCACTTTTACGATATATAAATGCATATAAGAAGCAAGCATATAAAATAGATGCTGTATAACTCAAGGCATGAAGACATTAGATGGATGGAATGGTATACATACAATCTTCAATTGCGACCTAATTTCCACTTGTCTTATTAGGATATTAATATCATGATAATATGATAATAATGCAATATAAGGGATTATATATTATCATGTAAGACGAACTGGAATGTTAGCCCAAGTACTTTATTATTTTCTCGCTGTCACCTCGACCATGGAAAAACCTTTCCCCAGTACATTATTCGTCTGATTTCAGCATAAATAATTATTTTTATTTCAAATTACCCACATTCTCTTATTTTTGCCGGTAGGTATTTATATCCTTCATGGCGAATGTTTGAAATTTCCCAATTACTTTTGGCTTCCCTTTCTTTATTTCCTTCCCGTATGTATTCCTCTTTTACCAATTCTATCGATCTGTTCGTCCAAAAAGTTTTCCTGAGGAAAGTGAGACTTGAAGATATTTCGTTTGGTTGATGTCGCCTAATTCCATCAATGAGTTGTGGTATTTGCGTTAAACAAATAAAAGATAATGCCTCTAAACGCGTAGCTAAAAGTGCTATTTTCCCACTTGTATTCGCTAAATTAAAAACGATGAAATGTGAGTTATTAGCTGGAAAGCTCATTGATGAAAAATTTTGAAGGCCAGTATGTGTTTTTTGGAAAAAAAACTATTTATTCCATTATTATCATTTCTTTAATCCGTAATAACTGAAACAAGTTCCTAGTGTCCAACTTAATGCGTTAAAAATGTTATTTGGCTCACGGTCAATTTCCAGTTAACTGAGAAGTAAATATTTTAAGTTCCCTTCTTTGATGTTTAACTGAGACATTGTTTATAAAAAGTAAAATAACATATTTTTCCAGATTTATTTATGCCATTCCCCAAATTTACAAGGAAATGATTCACGTTCGATTTGCGGCATCTTTGGCGGGGCACTCGCAAACGGTGATACCTGTTGCTTGGTAGATTACTTAGCCATTAATATTCATAGTTTCCACTTACTATATTTTGCGCTCTAACGTTGAGGAATTTCATTTATGCGAGTTAACACAGTACTGTTTTTCTTGAATGTATAGCCGTCATTTATTAAGTATACAAGAATATTAGTGCCTTATGACGTGCGGTATTAATGAAAAGGTTCTCGCACGTGGTAAGTTTTAGTTCGAGTTTTGACCAGTTGTGTCGCGACGCCGAGAATTGCCAATCGTCGCCACGTGTTCATCTAGCACGTGGCGGAGGATTTGGCGGAGAATAAATTTGGCGAAGAGCAATGCAAGTAAATTTGCTGCCATTTCGCTGATGCTTGTGTGCTGCCGCGTATGTGATGTGGTTCCATTGATTTTAAAAGCTTTTCCGGCTGAGTCGAAAATCATAAAGACAGGAAACGGTCCTGGATATCCATAATATATTTTCTCGATGCTGGCATATTTGTCCACATTCATCCAAGGGACCCTGAAATGTATCGCCCAGTTGACCTTCGTGGGTCTAAGAAGCAAGTCAACAATTTGCTGCCAAGGCCAAAGGCGCTAGGTGGGAGGCACGACCTTTTGGCTGTCGGGGGGAGAGCGGAGAGAGCACACGACTCGATTGGTTCCAATCTCGACCCCGAGGTTCTAGATTGGAAACCTCCCTCCCTCCAAATTGTCCCAAGTGGAAGACGGTATAAACGTTGCAGACCAAACGCCAATGGCAACATTTGACCTCTTCATAGGAACCATGTTTTGAGGCACATGCTTAGGGCGTTTTGTATATTTTAGTAAACTGAAATCACGAGTTGTTCACCCTGTGGTTTCGCCCTAGTTCTTGACACACTCCCTACTCCGCGAAGTCACATTTTCAGAGGCCACAAGGACAATTCATTTTTCGCTTAGCAACCATTTTTGCGCGCAGATTTTTTTCCCAACTTGAGAGCCCCTGAGGGACTATGAGCCATGCGGAGTTTCACTACTATTTTCTACGCGTCAGTATTGTTAATTTTGTTAAATACTTTATTCTGCACTTGCTTGTATTCCTTTGATAATGTCCTGTGGAATTAAAGAAAATATAATTAACTTTTTATGGGAGTTGAATGTATTGCAACTCAAAATTTTTATGCAACTCAAAACTTGACGAAGGAAATTTCGAGGCATAAAAAAAATGAAAAAAATGAATTAAAGCAGCTTTTACTACCAGAGGGAAATAATAGAAAAATACGGAAGTATGTTTCCATTTGTTCCTGCCTTGTAACTGCACGTGGTTTTGGCTGTGTGAACATGATTTAGCGGAAACGAGGACGCGTACGCTGATAAACTTAAGAAAAACAGGCTTCAGTTCGCTCTTGAAATAACCGTTGAGGATCTTATTGCATGCACAGGGGTCCAGCGTGCAAGTAGCCGCAGCATAGTTGCCCACGACCCTGCTTTTCACAGGAGTTTTAAGAGACGTTTTCATCCACGGAGCACAAAAATTACTTATGTAATACTCATTCATGAGTTATTATTTGTATTACTTATAGCAACCATGTAAATAAGTTCATTTGGTTTGTAAATACTAGGTAGATTAACCTGATTTTAAATTCATAAATATTTCATGGTCAAACACTAAATGTTATTTTTGTGCTTTTGAAATTTTAAAAATGTAGTCATACGTAAATACCTGAAATAAGAAAGCATTTCGCACCTATCGATAAGAGGCCCATAAAAAACACAGGATATTTTAGTTGGAATAAATATATATGTTAATTCTCAATAGATATTAATTCTCCGTTTTCTGGTGATGATTGTGTACACATACGCATATCGTGTACGCTTTATTTCTTTCGTATTTTTTGGAGTCAAATTAAAAACATGATTTACAAAATCAATGGTACCCGCCACACGCTCTTGAGACCATGCACGTGTCCTTGGGATCTCAAGACCAGGGATGGCTGCTGCGGACTCTGTCGGTGAAGGTTATGTCTCTCTTACACCTTCATTACGCGAGTATTCATGTTTTTTTCTATTCCAGATAAAACTTCAAATCATGCGCATTCTGCCTCATAGACAGAGGAAATTCAATATCTTCATTAATTACTTTCTGCAAATTAGTTGGTCTTCATCATTAAAATTCCACAGAGCTGTAAATGCTTTTGTACCTGAATAATGTTTCTCGGTCCAATCCAGCGGCTATCTCAAGCATCTCATCTTTTTGCTCGTGTGCGTTAATAGATGAAAATAATGATTATGATTGGCACCCTACAAATAAATTTAATTCAGCCAACATCAATCTTATTCGCTTGCATAAAATAAGACATTAAATATTTGAGTTCATTGCCAATAAATATGTAGCCATACTCACTCAACTAAGCCGGTCCCCGCAACATAATATAGAGACCCAATGCGTTCGCCAGCTAACCCGAAGGACGTACATTCTAATCCCATTTCAGGCCCATATATTGTCCTGTCTTGTAAGGCATTTTCCATGTCGGTGTGATAATGGCATACGGTGTGAAATGATCTCATCCTTCTGATCACATAATACTGGTAAGTTTTCTGAAATCAACTGTAGCAATCTGTTCTTGTCCAAGAGCTCTAGAGGGTTTTCTTGGTTAACGCCTATACTTAAGAAATGAGTCGTGTGTATTTGAAGAAGCTGTTTCTCAGGGGCGCATGATACTAGGCGATTGTAAACAATATTTTAACTTGATTATTTCACGAACATGGTGTACCCATAGTGAGCGGCAATCACTGGCACCAACAGTGACACGATGATCATACCTACCCCTAGTGCTATCCTTTAGTCTATCGCATGGTGTTCGGACTATTATTCATACGAATGAACTCAGACTTTATTTGCTTTCTTTATTTGATTCCCGGATTTTCATCGCATAGGCTGACTTGAATTTACAACAGTATCGCCGGCATTCCAGCTGGGAATCATGCAGAGCTCATCGGATCCACGTCGTGGAAACCTCCGAACGAACTTCATTTGCCTTCCCTTTATATGGTTACTGTCACTTTATTTGATATAATATTCCATTTGGATGTAAGAGGGTTATCCAGAAAGTAATTTTTGTTGGCTATTGAACAAAAATAAATATATATAAACAATTTTTTATTGTATTGTAAATTAAAAACAAAAATTATTTTTTCACGTAATTTTCACCATTTTTCAGACATTGTCATAGCGGGGCACCAGTTTTTCCATTTCTGCGTCATTGAACGTTCTCACCTATGATGAGTTTAGATTTAGACCATGTAGATGTAAATTTATACTCATGCCTCTCATAGCTAAGCTTTGTTTATATCTTAAAATTAAGAACAAATGAAAGGAATTTTCTCCTTTGAGTTTCTACAAATGATGCATTCGTTAAAACACAAAACTGCTCAAATCTCAATTCCGTCGGAAGTAATGTCATACCATAAGCGAAGGCAAAAGGGGGTTCATGGAATCACTGGAAACCTCAAAAGTTGCCGTGAGCGATTTTTATTTGGCTTCTTCTGGTTTAATGAATGGAAATATTGAGTAATTATTCTTGCGTAAAATGAAAAAAGATGGATGGCCATTGATTAATGATTGAATACGAATCACTGTATTCTTGGTGGACTATATCTCCAGGAAGACATTCACACATAACTCCTGCTGCTCATATTTGTTGCAGCACAGAAAGTTACCAAAAGGCCGTTCTCTATAGCTGGAGACTGTGAGCCCCATTAGTATTTGCATGGTCAGGAATTTGGGGATAACCAAGGGCGTAAGTGAACTTCTGTTCTTTAAGTACATTGTTCCTTGCATAGTTTTATTCAAGTTCTTATTTGCGGATGTTTTAGAAACTCATTGAAAACATTTCGTAATATTTGTCTCGTTATTTCTCTGCAAATTTTATCTTCGGTGTCGGGCTACTAAGTTAATCGCAAACAGTTGGTACGCGGAAATGGTGAATGGTGTGTCCTAGTAAGTAATCGTGACGAACGACTGAAGCGTACGCGCATTTGTGTTAGTGGCATGCCTACTGAGAATTTCGATGTACTCGTGAGATCCGCGCGGCGACTGCTGCATTGTGGTCGCGGGCGCGATCGATGCATTTGTGTGTTTCACACCACCTTCGGAATCGAACAATCTCCGTTCCCTTTACTTCATCAGATATTTCGCGGCGGTCCGTTAGCACCCCATCCCCGCTAGGAGGCACACGGACCGCTATTTTTTTCAAGCAGGATAATCAAGGGGTTTCAAGGGGTGAGATGCATCCTCCCTCCCACTCCTTAGAGGAGAGACGGATGGAGATAAGAGTCGCCTTCTTCTCCCACCACCCGTTAAAATCTCCCCCCCCCTCTTTTCTCCCAATGTGACACGCTCCAGTGGTGAAAAAAACTCCTCCTCCCGAAAAGTAGCTGTAAATGGAATGCCAAATTTATGCCGCACGCCTCTCCCGCGTCACTCACAGCTGCATCCTCCGCTGGTTTATTAGCCCTTCGGATTTTGGTGTTGTTTTCGCTTCAACGTATTTAGCTCATTTTTTTTATTTTTTTCCCCGTCAAGAAAAAAGTTTTCCCGACGTCACTATTGTTTCACCATGCTGGAGTCATAGAAATTTACTGTCTTTCGCGATCTCGTAAACACTTGGAGAAGAAAAATGAGGCGGTCTGGCGTGAATGAACCCCTTGTGTGATAATTTCTGTAATTCGTTTTTCTCGAGAAACACTTGTTTTGCGTATACGTTTCGATTTTCATTTATAAAATGAAAAGGATTTTAATAGTGTTGACGGGTTGTTTGAAAGAGTAGTTAATACTTTTCGTTTCCGATGTAATCCTGTAATTTTTCAATCATATACGTAATGACAACAATCAGTTACTAGTGCAAAACTATTATTTTTTATTGGAGGATTAATATATTTCCACATCAGGGGCTATTATTTTTTTGTAAAATCTATTTACCCATTTAGGCGCGGGGTAGTCCAGTGGGCAGAGTGCTGAGCTACTAACCGTAGGCCTCGGGTTCGATTCCGGCTGACGCCTTTGGGCACCCTCAGCTTCACCTAGGCTGTGTACCATTTTCCGGGTACCAGGTCATCCTGGGAAATCACAGGTGGTAAATGGGAAGGAACTGGTTCCCCTACCCTGATGTGTGAATTTCACATGTCTTTGGGCTTAGTATTGGGTAAGATCTTCCTTCACCTACCAAACCGACCTTCGTGTTGATTACTGTGATTTTTTTCCCATCTCAATGAAGTGGCGCGTAGTATCCTAGAAATTGTAATTTCAAGTATACACTTAGTGCCGTTAGGAATGTGTCCCATACTCTAGTACTAGTAAGGTTTACTTGGAAGGACGATCCCGATTCTCAAACCTAAAAATTGCGCTCTTCGCTGGCCGATAACACAGGCTGGTAATGCAAATATAGTTTTAAGAATCGGAAATTATTTTTCAGGAGTGAGGGAACGGGATTTACGGTTCGTTGGACGCGTATTGACTGCTCGTGTACCCACTGGGATCGGGATAAGCCCCCGCTTGCAGACAGGTTCCTTCCTCTGTGGAGGGGGCGGCTCCGACCAAGCGTGTTCTCAAAACATCCGCGCCCTTAGCGGAGCAATGCTACCGTGACCTTTGGCTTATCTTTGCAGTGGGCAACCAGATTCATGCCGTCAACTAGGCCAGTGATGGTCTACCGGAATTTTAGTTTATGCCGGTCCTTGAGCAACCAGTCCGCAGAGGGCTGATAGGTAGGATAGATATAGGTATGTTTTCTGAAATCGTTTTTTTTATTACTTTTCTGAACGGAATGCTGCATATTCTTTCCATGCTATAAATTAAAATGCGCAATTTTAAATTCAAAATTTTTAACCTCTTCAAGTAGGTGGGGGCGTGGTTTTCCAGTGGGTAGAGCGCCGGGCTACTAAGGAGGGCCCTGTTTAAATTCCGCGAGTTGTCTCAGGGCACCCTCAGCCTCACCCAAGCTGTGTGACCCTGATGTGTGAATTTCACACACCTTTGGGCTTAGTATTAGTTGAACTGTACCCTCACCTATAAACACCAACCTGCGGGTTTAATGCTGTGGTGGTTTCAAGTTGACAACAATGCACGGTCCCTGGAAAAAATTGCCGACCACTCAAAGGGGACAATTTGAAAATTATTGGTCTGGAAATCTGTTTCCTCTTAAGTAGCTGTTGCTGGAGCGTTTATGAATGGCGACGTCACGTTGGCACATTTTATCTCAAATAAATTGCACTTTAATAGCTGCAACACGATATCAATTTAGCTTGTGCTAACGTCGAACCAATATTTTTAGATTACTATCGCCATAGTGCCAAGAAACACCGACAGCTTTGACACTCGATAGCTGTAACTGTCGTCGTTAATGTCCCAAATAGATCATAGTTATCGAACTAAAATATCGGAATCCCAATCATGATCTAAAAGATAAAATAAACTAGTTAGAAAATTTATCTTGGAGCTAAGCAAAGTATGAGAAAATATACATTACTGCCTATATGTAATTTCGTTTTTTCGTCACTTCTTAATTTTTATGTCTGGGATTTTTTATCACATTTTTGTAATTTATTTCTAGATAACTTGAAAACGATTTTAGCAAGTCATAAAATAGACCCTAGGCGAAATTTATAATATTTTTATTTATGGAAGTACACCATACTTCATGACATAATATTGCTGAGTATAAATATTGGATTAATTATCGGTGCGTCACGGGAGTAATATGTAAATACCTTATGGCGTATTGAGCGATATTTTCGAAATCAAGCAGGTGTTTACAGTCCATCTTAATCAACCACAACTAAAGGTCGACACAGGGTGTGCAGCAAATATTCGTTTACATGAAACATAATTTTTTTACTAAATTAAAAAGCACTGCATTGAGCAGGAATTCCCGGCATGATAAGGTAAATTTGCTCATGGCTTCGGGTAATGCCGATTGGGAAATCCCTGTAATTTTACGCAACAAAATTTATTTATAACTATACATTAGAAAATCTTGTTCAGCCCACGAGGAATGAAGAGCAAATCCCATAGCAACCTAGTGAAGTTGCAAACGTCTTTAACTCTACGCTGTACACCAGAAGAAATTACGCACTGCTACATTGTCATAATATGTAAATATTCTCGTGAGTAGGAACACCCTCTGACAGTGAGTGGTTTAAACCTTCTCTCCCCTATGTTTTCGAAGTTTATACTTAAGAAATCAAATGGACTTAAGCTTACGGCGATTCATTTGTTTTAATGGGAGTGCAACGGTTTCGATGTATTATTCTTTTTGGAATGCAGGATTCCCAAAAATTTTTAAAAATCATTTAAATATTCCATAAATCGCGGAAAATCGAAAACTATATTAATTCTGAAATCGTTAAGCAGTTAATAAATTCCTATGTCTATGTCAAGTTGCCCGGCCAGTCAAAGTTACAGAACTCCTGGGTACGCTACACTTACGAAGGTGTTTAGTATATCCGTTGTAAGTTAACGAACATATAAAAAATTGTGAATATTTTTCCATTTGAAAGACTTTTGTTTGATCATTTTGTTGTTTCTTTATTATGAGGGTTGTTCACGGCTTTGCGAATCTTCATTTTTTTTTCTATTGTTCCCAATCCATTTTCTTCACGCGGACTTAGTGTTTGAAGTGTCACGCTTCACCATCCCTCCCGCTTCGAAGTAATAACCTCACCCCACACGAGAGTGAGATTTGAAGTGAGAGCGTGGATCTCCAAATCGTTTTTGTCATTGTCTAGAAATAATTCGATCTTCAATATATTTCAAAGGAATGAACGCGCAAAGACGGGCGGAGAGAGCAGGACTGTTGAGGGAGGCAAGGTCGACATTTTTACATGGACACCCTCGCAAACCCCCAAGCCGACTCCTCCATGCGACTCGGGTTCGTGGGGGGGCGTGATGCAGATGAGCCCCCTTGCACTTCTCACTCCCTTTGGCCTGCATAGATTAGGACGTTGCGGCAAATTTAACCAATGCAACGAGCAGGAAAAGAACGACGGTGGATATTGAACTCGGCAGGCTGGCTGCGGACGGCTCCTTCGAACTCGCGCGCTGGGGACCGCGGGCATTATCTCGATGGAACACGAACGCACGCGGCAATTCCGTCCACGGCCACCACCGCTTACGGAGAGGATCGTAAAAATTTCGTCTGTGGAGCACGGAACGGCCCCTCCCATC
>LYUA01002111.1:95253-106907 GCA_002093875.1 Calopteryx splendens | reverse complement strand
TCAATAACAGATTTAAGTAAACTGCTATTTATTCCATCCATTCCAGGCGATTTATGAAGTGGAAGTGAGTTTACCAAGGAAATAACTTCTTTAGGAACAAGAGGTTCAAAAAAAATGATTCAGGTGTATTTATAATAGCACAAGGGTTATCTAAAGGTTATCAAAGATTTCATAGCTCAAATTTGCTGTATCAAAAACTTCGATAAAATAATTATAAAACTCGCTGGCCAATAAAGTAGGATCATTAATTATTTTATCACCAAGTTTTATCTGCAAATTCGCTTTGTTAGTCAACTTTTCCCCAACTAGCACTCTAAAAACCTTTCATTGTTCTTTGGACTTCACCTCAAAATTATTTTACTGATTAAGATAATAGTTATTTGAAGTTTCTCTTATTTTTTCTCTCGACTTATTTCTAAATTTTTGAATGCATTTTTTTAAGATTAATTACTTGGGTTGCGTCTAACCGTTTATCGCATTTGTGAAATTTAACAAGTTATTATCATTCATTTGGGTTACATAATAGGATTTGCGATTGATTTAGAGATTTACAGCTTACTTATACCATCCATACAAGTCAACACTATGACCGGCTCCTTTTCTGCTTTTCACATTAATATTTTTCCACCGCAGATAGGCATAGTCGCGTATCTTCTTTGCTTCTCTCGCTGCGTCGAGTAATCTTCGTCTGACTGGGGTGAGTGCGTCGTTAATGTAGGCAGGTGCGTCGGAGGGCGCATATCTGTATATTTACGCAAAAATAATATCGCAGAAATGAAATTTTGGAATGGTGCTTCATTTCAAAAGTGGAAGCCTCCCCTATTTGAAAACCCACTCATTCCCCACATAATTATTATTCGCGTCCACGGAGACGGATAGGCCTACCCCCAATAGTAGGAAGTCGTCGCTACTTTGTTTTGCGAATGAGCGAAATTCGAATGGTATTTACGGAAGAGAGTAGTAAACATATTTGATACTCATGCAAATGTCCTTTCTCTTCCCATGAAGGACTCGAGTTGACACATTTCCCCTCTAAAGTCACGCGATGCGTCCTTCGCAAGTTCGCTCGTGTTCTATTCCTTAATATTTTTTGACTATATTGATTGCGTTAAGGACCACAAAGTTAATTGCGTTAATGGCAACGGTTGCATAAAGGCGGTCCTCTCCTTTGGTTTTGTCTCCAGCATTTCCATGACGGCCCTGAAACTCCAGCTGAGCGAGTGCGTCTCGCCCAGCTCGCCCTGCCTCCAGTTATTTACTAGGCTGTGGGCGTGTATGTAGATGGTGTTTACCCTGGTTCCGTAGGCCGCATGGGACTATGCACAAAGCCCCATTTTCCAACTTCCCTTACGTAACGCATTGTTTACCGTGAAAGTCCTTTGACGAAGTTTTCTTAGCGGTATCGGCCCCAAACGCCTTGTTCTCTTTCCAACGGGCTAATTCCCGTTACACTGATGGATGCTCATCGGACCCTCCTCTAGTTCGGCACCGCTCTAACCTCCTTACCATTCATTCTTGTCGCCCTGTCGCTTCCACTGTCTCGCTCATATTTTGCTAAACGTCCTCGGAAGAAGACGACAAGGGTATTGATTGATTCCACCTGCCCGCCTGGTGCGTACAAGTGGCATGACATTTACTCGGTAATAAAGAACAGGCGGCATTTGATAAAATCGAGAGTCTAAATTAGTTTTCTCGTTTACATTGTTATATTACGAGCGCGACTTTGGGGTCAAATAAATTGTTCCTGAAACAATAATTCGGCGTCTTGGAAGCCTAGGTGTTTGCTTATCTTTACAAATGTTTTGTAAAGTTACAATATATTTTTCAAGCGTGTACGTACCTACGAAACAATCGTTAAAAGTTAATGCAATCTGTTTTAGTCACCTTGACTTTTTTTAAGCCTTAAAAATGTCCTTTATTCACATCGTTAATATAGAAACTCCTTCGTCTTTAATATAGGTGTATATTTTCTATGTGAATTGAATTTAATTCATTTGGCATTATTTGAAGTGAAAATTAACCTAAAATGATTTATTGGTCCGTTATTAAAATTTAAAATCCTCATCTCTTTCAAAGGTGACAACTCTTTCCGATGACCTAGATAGCATTTTTCCTTTAAAATTAGGAAGGTAAATTATGGAGTCCACCACAAAGACGCTTTAATTGCATATTAATTTTTTAAGTGGTTAATGATCTTCTTAAATGCTAAATCTGATATGAGAGCGCCTTGAAAAGATGCAATACCAGCTTTTTTTATTTTATTTAAGTATCCAGCTTGCGGTATAAATCATAGGTATCTAGAAAAACCCTTCCCATGGTTTTTCGTCGTCATACGGCAAATCTTGCTGAAGGAGTTGGTTGTTAAGAGTAATTTACCACTCGCTTTCAAAAAGAAAATGCTGTTTGTTCAATGTAAACAGTAAATTTTCCTTTTCTAGGTAGTAGTCATCTCAAAATACTTAAATTATAGTGATACCCATTGGATTCGCTATTGTTTGTACTGATATGTATAGCAAATACTGTAAATATAGGTGTCGTAAACATAATAAATTATATATTGAGCAAGTTATTTTTATACATGAGGTTTTCTAAGACCTGTTTTATCTTCCTGACTCACAGCTCATGTTACCCGGCCGACAAAACATGAGAACTCCAACGACACTCTTTCAGTGTCCCGACAGGCCCTGTCTAAATGACAGCGTCCTCAACAACTTCTAACATACACCAATACAAGAAGCGATCTGACGATGTCGTATCGACTGCACTTGTAAAAGTACTGCCAAAAATTCCAGGTACACGCATGCTGTTGTCGGTGAGAAATTTTCGACAATATCTTTCCTTGTCGACAGACAAATAAATTCAAAGGAAAAAAATAATTTTATGCCCGAATCAAATGAGGTAATCGCAGGAACAAATTGCCTTATGCTCCAGGCATTTCGAAGAACGGAGTTATGGTTAATAGATAATAAATATTTATCTACACACTTTTTTATAATACTTTTAGACACTAAAAACCAATATGTCTGCGTTCGTCACGTTTTATAAACAGAAATTGTTAGTTGAATTTCAAGAACTGTTTCACCGGTAATAGAGAAAACAATTTTTAAAATCTTCAGTTCTAACAACAACGAAATGTTTTTCATATATTTGATTAGATCTCTTAAAGAGATTTCATACTTTCGCCGACCGTAAGTCCCCCCTCCGCATATTATTTTAATTGCGATGTGTAGCCGCTCGTAAAAAAAATAGGTTTCAACGTAACACTAGGTTCCAATTTCATACAACCACGCAATTTCATTCGCCCTTTTTGTCCATCCAACGATTTTGGGAGATGGGGAGTGATTCAATCGCGGATTATGCATTCCGTCTGTGCCCCCCGTCGAGATCACATAACAGACGTTTCGACACCACACGAGCCTCCCTCCATTCAGGGAAAGTCTCCATTCCCCGCGCCATCCCGATTAAGCAACTCCCCGCCGACCATGGTCGGGCGCCTAAGCCACGCCACGCGTGGCAGTGAATTCTCGAGTGTGTCGGCCACCGCCGCGCTTCCAATTAGTGCCTTCCGACCGGGGTTTGGCCGTGACTCAGCCCCCGAAGCCCCGATCAATGGCTTTCAAAGGCAAGGCAAAAAGTACAACCGCCAATCGACCATATTCGTCGGGAATTCCGATTGATTGATGCCTCGGGGGTTGGTGGGTGGGAGGGAGGGGCGGGAGGGAGTTGTGGGAGCGTGATCGTCGCCCCATTTCCGCAGCTTCCTCGAGGCGGCAGGTGCGCCTTCGGGGGCGGCGGGATGCAGGCAGCCTCTAGGGGAGGGGGAAGGAGGCCCTGGCGAGTGCGCAACGGGGTTTCACCACCCTTGAAATCCCCTTGATCGATTCCCATGCCGTTCCAGCGACGACGGTCGCCGCTCTTCATTTGGAAGTGTGGGCAACGAGAAGATGCCTCGCGACGCCTCTTTGACCCAATGTCCCTTGTGGACGCAAGCGTCCTGCCCCACGTGGCTCAACCTTCCGAAAGGGATCTCAGCCCCCTCGCCGCCGCACCCACCCACGCTAAGCTTCACTCTCAAGGGCTCTCTCTCTCTCTCTCTCTCAAATCGCTGCCCCCGAGAACCTCCCTCCACCCCGTGGTCCCGCCCTCCTTGAGCCCACCCTCTCCCAAGCGATAACGACGTAGCCAGGGCAAAACACAAATTAATCCAGCCAAAGGTTGTTCGGTTGGATAGGTAACGGCAGAATTCACCGAATGCGAAGCACAGTGGCGTGTAAAATTCGTGCGCCGTGGTAGGCGGGGCGGAAAGGGGCATGGGAGGTCGGAGGTTACTGCCTGTGGTTGGCAGCCGGAGTATCTCACAGTTTGGTTGAATTTGAATTTGAGAGTGGCTGGAGTCGTCACTTGGAACTGAATACGGGCCCTCCGATCAGTAAAATCAGCTCTCTTATTCACTGGACGTTAGTCGCCCCACGCGGGAGATACCCGGAAAGGTCTGCTTATCTCAGAATTGAGTTATCGACGATATTTCGACGTGTCGTATTTTCGGGAAAACCGAGAATTACTGAAATTTCCAGTGAATCTAGTTTATACCGAAAATATTCGGTCAATATCGAAATTTTCGACCATATTGACTGGATTGTCTAAAATTAATACCTATATAATCTTTCACAGCGTCTATCAATGTTATCGTTGTATACCTACTACAGGAATACATTGTCATTGTTGTCATGTTGAAGGAGGCCATATTTTACTGTTTCCTCTCTCTTCTTCGTGTGCGTCCTGAATATCACACCAAATTCCAAATTCATGTGTTCAGCAAATAACTTCAATTTCGATTATCGAACTGGTCTGGGCTATGGCGTGCGTACATCATTTTATCGAAAAGCAAATCGTATCCCGCTGGTCGCCAACCTCTTTATTCCGTGCGTCTCCCAGAAATTAATTTGGTAATTTTCACGCCTTCCCATTTTATCTGATATTTACGTCGTCTAACTTCGTTTCTATTTTGTGATCTGGTTTATAATGCATCGAACAGAAATTGTTTCCAATTCAACAATTGAAATTACCTATATTTTATCGTCAGATATAGTCGCGCAAGAGTGGGAGGTCATTGAATGAGGTGCTATTGGGTTTTTATTCTAACTCTTGGCAAGAGAGTATCGCGGGGGGCTTGTTGGTGGGCGTTTCGGTGAATATTCTCTATCGAATAGCCACATGCCGCAACATGTTATGAACATGCTGAGTGCATGTTCACTAAATGTTCACTCCCGAACCCGATTTGGCTTGTCAGATAGCCTCGTATTTCGCCCCATATTTAAATCATTATTATGGAGCTAATTAAATCGTCTGTTCTCATATGATGACTACATAGACATGGCTCAGATATCCCGGGTCAGTGACATGCAAAACATTGCATTCCACACCATAAGAACATTTTGACCTGGTAGCTATTCAAATAAGGCTACGCCAAAAAGAACGTGTTACCTCCCAGGACTCGCAACTGAACATATATAGTTAATGTCACCAAAACCTACATGCTGATATAGATACGAAGTGAGAAGTTTCCCTCTCCTTCTAATTGACGGATTTATTGTTTATTTGAACGAAAACCGAGTATAAATTTACCTCGTATCATACGGTATCTCTGCTCCTACTTCATTCATCATTCGTATCATTCGGTATCATTAATTCATCTCTCACGGAACCCTTTGTGCCATGCTTCCATTACTAATATTCATACAATATTAAGTTTCCACCCTTGTGATGTCAGTATTGGTAGCCCTCGAAAAAGCCAACCATGGTTGATGATCGTACCGAGGTTATGATATGTTGGTAAATCGCCTACTCCGGTTGCTTTTTTTAATTAGGAGCATAGGTAAGGAAAAATTCTGCCGGGAATGAATTATTGGGATACGTACGTGAAACTGAATTTATAAATGGACAGTTTATATGCCCGCACAAGAGTGAGGTTCTTTGGACCAGTAAACTTTTTCGGCACAAAAAACTCAATTGGGGATACAAACACATATTAGGGATGATACTTTGTTTAGTTGCTTCCTCCACGTCGCACTTCGAAGTTGCACATTCAAAGGAGTGAAAAATATTTATTGTACAATTATCATGATAGAGAAAACTGAACTACACACTTATCAATATCCCGGACAAAAATTTCGTCCTCAGATTTATTGGTTCGGCGCACTGGAAGCCTTGGAATCAACATTTCATGTATTCCGGTTATTCTAGTACAACAAAAAAATCGACGAACTGCATTATCTCAAAAGCAATGGGTTACCCGTTTGAGGACAATCGCCTCCTCCAGGGAGTCGACGGGGTGGGGGGCGGGGCCGGGATTAAGGGAAGCCTTCTCCCATTCCAACCAGTCGAAGAAGGCATGCCCTCCACCCACAACCCACCCCTCGCCGTGCCATGGTCTTCGCCAGCCGCCCCTTCTCCCGGCTCTCGCCCCTCCCCGCGCACGCACACTCATCCCCTAGCCAGCCCCCGCGATCCACAGTTCCCGCGCCGAGGCATATATATATATCACGCGAAACCGAGCTCGCGGCCTTCAATTGCCGCTCGACACCGGATGAGGCGCCGCCACTTTTTGCCCCTCCCCCACCATCCACCGCAAAAATTCGCCGAAAAGACGCGCCCGTGAGTCACACAAGTGTCCGGAGTCGTCTTGGCCGCGTGCGCGGGTGCATAGCGTGTGCCTTTTCCCTATGCCATCTCGTGAGAGGGGCGGGCCGGAGTGGAAGAAAGGGGAGTAATTGCATCGCCGTCCACCCATTCCCTTCGTTCCACGGTTCGTGGTTTCCCTAGGGCGAGTCTCCCCCTGCCCCGGAGAGGGAGTTTTGATAAGTGGACCGGCGATTCCACGCAGGTTTCCGGAGCGGAGAAACCTTCCCGTTCGGCAGTGGATCTTTTGGCAAACTCTTGCCCGGTGACATCGACCCGGGAAGCTGAAGGTCAACGGGGAGACGTTCGCACTGTTGGCGTGGAAGGTACTTATTCGGCTTTACGATTACGTTGGAAACTTGTTTTTTTTCGAATCTGCCATCTGTCGGCCGGCTCAGGTTATGTAACAAGGGAGCCGCGATATCATTTTCCAGTATCCCCGGGGGTTGATATCTCAGAAAAAAACGTGATAACGCTCGCCGTCTCCGTGGGGTAGTGGGGTCGTTCCCCTTACCCCATGCCAGGCGCCGAACACGATGCCGTCGACGTTCGATTTCGGGATAATTCTCCCGCAACGGGAAGTAATTGTGGACTCGAGGAGCCAGAGGTGGAGGAGGTGGTCTTGGAAAAATCGGGTTCGGAACGATGACGCCGATCCGTACCCGCTGCCTGATGGCTCCGAAGTTATAACTGGATGCATATTTCATTCAATTTGAGGGAGTCATTGATGCCAGCTGGGTGCGCAATATCCAATGGGTCAGCAACACTGAGACTTACTGTTCTCAGTTTCAAACTCTTCAAGCTTTTATTCCGAAATTTAGAAACCTTCGCGGGATGCAGTAAATATTTTCAGAAGTATGTTGGATGGATTACTACGGAACCGAAGGGCCAACAAAATTATTCCAAACCCCTTCGCCATCATTATAATTTATTTTTCTTTGGATAGAGAGATGTTTTATTTATTAGAAGTGTTTGTTAGGCGTTACTCTCCCCTCGCTTCCTTAGCTTCCATGAATGATATGGTAAAAATAAAATTGTTATTTGAGAACTATCTTAGAGCATGGACGGTCATCTTTCGTAACATTTTCACCCACCACCCCCTTGAAGCACTCACGACAAATGGCGCAAGCAGGGAAATTTTCCCTCTCTGTCTTGAATTACTATGCGTCATTTCTTTGTGAAAACGTGGCCTATCGTAGATAATAATCTATTTACTCCATGGATAAATCTGGTGTCATTCCTTGTTTGAACGATACTTCCCGTTTACCTTTCAACCAGATGAAATCTTTGATGGTACTCAATGGAACATTTACCTGAAACTAAAAATAGGCGTGTTCGAAAATGGATGGTAATGTACATATCTATATAATGAATTTTATATACGATATACCATATATATATATACATATATTTATACTATTAGTTTGTTGTTTGTTCATTATGTACCGGCAATTTCCATAGTCTGGTGCACGCTGCCACTCTCACTTGAGATCGCACTTCAACTCCTGGATACATTAAGTATTCCATGACGACCGGGAATTAGAATTACGCCGAATCTGCATATCTGCCTTAAGTCGTAAAGTACCCTCAAAAGTTAGCTTTGACGCGTTTATAAAATTCACATTTTCCTTCTTAGGGGATATATTAGGTAGGGTGATGTGTAACGAATACATTTTCATCAGTTCGAACAGGTTCGAATTAGTTCGAACCTATTTAAAGATCGCCAAAGAAAACTACGGTTGATGCGAAGTCTCAATCGGTACTTAAAGATTATAAATTCGCAGCGAATCTTTCAGCAACCGAGGAAATTAAATATCAGGCTTTGAGGTTCTGTCGACGTCATGTTAAATGTTGGCTTTTAAAAGCAAATTACTGATCAAAATATGTAAATAGTCTCTTTCCACTGAACTAAGAGTTAGGGTGGACTAGTTGTGTGTCACCTAATTTTTTTTGTTGCTTGTAAAATGTAAATGAAACCTATTTTTTTATTACTTTGGTACTTTAGGTTAATATGAATATTTAGCGTAATTTTAATCCTCGGTTTTCTTGCAATACTGAATGCATGCGAGAAATGAAATGAAATTTCAAGTAGGTATGTGTGCCATCGCTCAATGTTTCGCGAGACTTATGAAAGTGACTGTACCTGCTTAGAAAATATTTTTTCTGCCGTTTCCAAAACAATGGCCAGCAACCTATACTTAAAACCATCACAATTGTCTCCTTCATTCTACGTCCCCTCTTTGAATAACCTTCTAAGAACATCTCATGATTCACCTTGGTCAATTTTCTCAGAACCACTTCGACGAGTAAATAACGAACAATTGTATGGCCATTGTATATAATTAATAACGTTCATTTTTTTATTCAAAACCATTATTAAGACTAGTATCGCATTAAAACGGCGCGTATAAGGCCAGTTTTTCCCCTTATGGTAGAAAAGCTGAGAAAAAATTTAAATGGACATAGTGGCAACATTTTATGATGTTTTATGCTATTGTTAATTGGTGTACATACCTCTATTTTAATTTTAATTTTTGTAAACTAAAAGATTATTTGTTTTCGGGCTCAGCCTTCGTAAAGAAAGCAAGAACAATTGAATGTTTAGTACCTATTCTAAAATGTTTAATTTTGACGCAGCGTAGTTTCGCGTCGCGAACTACGTTAATCAGAGACATGAAGTATTATGGCCCACTTTTTGCAGTCGCAGATATTGTGATGATAGTCAAATCTCCAGCGAGATTATAAAATGCACTGTTCGTGAATGTGTAACCGCTTCCTTTGTATTTGTATGCTAACTCAAGAGAAATTACCTAAAGATAAAAAGGTAAGAGATCGTTTACATAAAATGATATCGATGCGATTTTTACTGCATCATAGATATTCATATATTGGGAGTGCACGCTCAAAATCTTTTATCCCTTGCCCCGACATTACACGTTTGGTTAAACGACATACGTCGTTTGTCATTCCGAGATTTTAGCATCGCGGTGTCCGAATGAAAAAGGTGTCGCTAATCATCCAAACTAGCGGTGCAAATGCCGAGATTAATCGATTACCTCCCAATCCCCCTACACCCCTCCCTTCCTCCCCCACACCAACCATCTCAGTTAAGCCTACCTCTGTCGAAACTACGTCAATAGTGGACAACCGAGCATACATCCGCGTCTCGCGAATACTTACCATTCTTCTACACCTACCATGTCGCCCTAAGAGATTTACTATTTTAATTCGCGCACCGCTTCGAAGAAGCCTCACAAACGCGGCTCTTAGGGGGAGTGATCATTGCTGTGACCTTCGTGCGAAGATCACCGAGAGGAAGCGATTGAGCTTTCCACCGAATGCTCCATTAGACTGCCTCCCTTCCATTTCTGGCTAAATTCAACTTATTCGTATGCTCATCAGGAAAATGTGTATTTTCTTCCACGCCGTCTCATTATTTACGACTGGCTATGATTTCTCTTTCTTAAACGATGACAACATTCTTCGCTTTTCCATCTTTTACTCAGCTTATAGTCGATTCCCATGGTGGATGAGAATGGGATCGTTTGCAGTCCTCTTTCATTTCCATTTCTAGTACACTTTAATTAACACAAATACGCGTATCTTCCCATTCTTCAATCTGTCGCCTGTTTCCGAGTTATAGTCGCGTAAACACCAAGGCGCTTAACACTTTCGTTGGAAGAGGCGGGCCTATAATTATTGCGTCGCAATTCCATGTCACCCAATTATCGCAGTGCTCACTGCCTACCTTGCTATGACATCGGCTGATTCAAATCCAATGACATAGCAACCATGATAGAGTGGGTGGCACTTTTGGGTATTTCCATTTTCGCTTCACGAGTTAACGGATGGCCGAAAAAGAAAAATTTCAACGCTTTCATTTTTGTGAGTCTTATCTACTGAGTTCGTGAATAAAACTGAGATTTCGCGTTCCAGAGTGGACGACCACATGTGTTGAAAATGTTTGAATTGACAGCGCAATAGGTTGAGTCAAGGAGTAAAAAACAGTGACGCATTCGAATTGTTGCATTTTTTCATTTCTTCAGCGAGAGCGTCCTGTTATTAAATGTTTGTTTTTGTCAATAACTTAACAACTGACGGTGCTCCTCAATACACTTAAGAGGCCCCACTGCTCATTGCTAAAATAAAAGCTATTTGAAAAACGCTATATTTCGTAGGTTCAACGTTATTCGCGCAATTTCCGGCAACTTTTTCAAAGCTACGCTCTGGGATAAAAGAGAGTAACAGATGTACGTACGTGAGCGAATGAGGTCGGCGCCAAGAAGCCCTTAGGGGGTGGGTCTTCTGTGGCCTCAGGATGGGGAGATGTTTTCGTTCATTGTTGGGTTTGGGTCAGTCAGCGCTGTAATTGCCTTTCTTTCTGCGGCAGAGAATCCAAATGGCGGCGTGAAAATCGGAGGCAGGATTCGAACGTGGCCAATGGTGTTGTTCCATTGTTAGTGGGTTAGTGGGCTGGCAAGTTAAGCTCTAGGTGGCACATGAAAATGGGACTTTTTTTTATTTCGCCCCCGGACCTCATGGCCGCTGGAAATCCTTATGGATTTAAGTATTAGAATTCCCATCAATTGTACATCCCAAGGAATTCGCCTCCTATTTATTTTCGTTTTCCCTCATGATAATGAATATACATTCCCATGAGAATGTATGGGTGAGTTTCTTTGCAGTTAAAAACTCGCTACCGCTATGCACTGAAGGGAAGTTTTTCTTTTCCAGAGAATATTTAATAAAAGTTATCCAAAAAGTTGTTATTAAGAATGCAATCAGCGTGCATCATGAAAGCCCACGTAGTCAAATCAAAGATCATCATTCCTCTTTTGTTTATTAATTTTTTCAGCTTACGTTCATCATGACGGCAATCTTTCATGTGTTGCTTATTTTTCCGGTTCCAGGCACCTCTGTTTCTAATCCCTTCTGTACTTCAAAAAATGT
Source organism: Calopteryx splendens (assembly GCA_002093875.1). Taxonomy (NCBI): domain Eukaryota; kingdom Metazoa; phylum Arthropoda; class Insecta; order Odonata; family Calopterygidae; genus Calopteryx; species Calopteryx splendens. The sequence continues at coordinate 95,279 of LYUA01002111.1, read as the reverse complement.
AATATATAAATTAAAATGCAACTTCT
>LYUA01002109.1:166696-179863 GCA_002093875.1 Calopteryx splendens | reverse complement strand
AGTCCACGAATGCCACGTATAACGGCTTGTTTACGTGTATCATTTGGTATAGTGACCATAAAATCGCGCCATTTAGATTTATACACTGGGATTGCCCAGAGGCATCACTCAGAATTCGAACACAGGATCCTCCGAAATCTTTACCCATTAGGCTACCACACTATCGTTTTTGTTGTTATAGTGGGATTATCATGACTAGATCCCTTAAAAATGTTGCAATGATGCGGTCATTCTTGAATCACTGTAAATATTCGAGTGAAAATCTAACAACAATTAATGGATCGGTCATGGAGGGTATCGTTTAATAATCGAATTACCATCATATTTGCATAAGCAGTTATAATATTCGTTGTTTCCCTTCCGTTCTCAGTTTACCTCGTAGTTCCTTCATAGTTTATGCATGATGATTTCAGCAGCAAGGTCGTTGAATGATGGACCAACAAACATTCGAAGGAATTGCGGTAGGAACATCGGTGTGGAAGAATTTTGCTTTAGGATACCTCACGGTCATCTCTTTGAGGAAAACAACTCGAATAGGGGAGCGCTGTTTCACGAAAGAAACGAGAGAGGTAAGAGAAGATTCCTTCAGCCCATGCCCCCTCATAGGGCTACAATCTGCTCCTGTTTTACCCCTAAAATTAAACCACGCGAAACAGATAAACCCATTAGCCACGTTGAATGGTCAACTAGCTTTTAATATCCATTTTCACCCCAATTAAATTTCGTGGATAAATGGGATTTAGTCCTTCATATCAGTGGTCATGCGGTAACAACAGTTGTTGCACATTGGCGTGAAAATATTTGTAATGGAGGCGTAAAGGGAAGCCCACTGTCTGCGAGCTCACCCGTTGACCCTATTGAACATATCTGCAACAAAATAATGATTTAAATAGTGAATAGTGATTCAGAATAGAAATATCGTGGGATCACAGCAGGTTTATGTATTTAAGCTGTCCAAGCAAGTCATAAAAAACCTACTATTGCGTCTACATAGTTCCCTTAGTTCCCTGAAAGTCACCGCGAGGGCGTGTGGCAGGGCGTTTGGCTGGTCACCAGCCTTCAATGAAATGTATTGCCATTAGCACTTTACATCCTTTCACATTTGGAGAACTCAAACTGCCGTATGTATTTCATTCTATTGTACTCACGAACTGTGCGAAAGGGAAAAAGGATTTCTTACGTCTATCTGTTTGGCGGTCAATCTCACTTAACTTCCCGCCATGGCCTCGGCTACCAATGTGATATGGAGGTAAAATGATTCCTTCTGTGTCAGGGTTAAACTCGAACGATTTGTATCTCTTTCTCACAGTTTAAGTCGTGCTTCTAGTTGCTCCCATTTAAGGCTATCCAATAATAATACCAACCGATCTCTGTTCATTCATAACGATCCTTCACGAAACCGGGAGCTTGCCTCTTTATGCTGTTTATTTCCGAGATTAGATAGTTCCTTCTACGCTGGGACCCACTTACTCGAAGCGTACTCAAGATGAGGTCGCTTACTAACGCAAAATAAAATCTCACCTTAACTTTGTCACTAGAATATTTTCCCACCATGCGTTTCATGTATCCCAGTCCCTTCAATGCAGCTCCGCAGACGGTCCTAACGTATTCCCCCATTTTAGGTTTGATGTTAGAGTGACTCCTAGGTCTTTTTTTTTAAGTACCTCCTCCGAGTCTATAGGGGTAAGGGTGTATAGATTTATTTTAGAGCCACCATAGATTTTTTAGTAGAGCCCCAAACCTCATCACTGCACACTTTTTCGAATTTAATATTAGATTTAATATTACCCCATTCTTCACACCGGGAATTAATACTTTTGAGACCACTAGAAAGAACCTCGCGGTCGGACATATTACTTAGATTACGGTATAGACGACTATCGTCGGCGAATAATCTGACATAAATTCTACAATCCATGTCATTGATGTAAATGAGAAACAGGAGGGGGACGATTACACTACCCTGGGGGACGCCAGAGACTGCATCTGCAAAGAGTCACAACTGTGATACATTTGCGAAAAATTCGCAATGTAAAAATCCTTCGTCTGAACCGGGAACTGGACCGGACAACTGAACCGGGAAATTCATAGTGCCTAGGTATAAGAGAACGCCTGAGTAGCTTAATTGGTTGAAGAACTCAGCCGGAAATCGAGGAATCAGGGTTCGTGTCCCAGTTCAGGTGGATTATGTTTACATTGTGAATTTTTCGCATATGTATGCACAACAGCGGGTGACTCCGCTAAAGTTACTGTCGCGACAAATCCCCGCTGTTCTTTCACAAGTGCGATTACAAGTAAACACAGTTGAATGCTTTTTGCCCCAGTCATTAATATTGTTTTTGCATTTTTTTTCTACTTGAGTCATTGTTGATATTTTTCTAAGTGCAAATTAAAACTTCACTATGCATGAAATTACAAATAGTAATCAAATTAGTCAGCTATTCTAATGGAAGTAAAATTGGGGGTTGGCTAAAGGCTCATCGGCTCCCCCTTTGACTGCGCCACTGAATTTCGGAGTAACAGGTGTGATGAACGGGTGGCACATTCAGAGGTGGATCCATTAGGTGCCCTCCGATGTCTCCACGCCAAGCATACGTGCTCAGAGACCTGAGTCCATCCCGCATGCTAATAATTTTTTTTACCTCATTAAAAATTTTGTGTAACCAATGGTGGCTTGGTAGCTCAGTGATAAGAGAGCTTGTTTGCTGAGAAGAGGGGCCCAGGTTTGAATCCGGATGATGACTTTGAATCCCAACCCAATGCAATAGGTGCGATTTTCTGTTAATTAGAAATTCGAAGTTGGCACCAGGAAAGTAACTGCACCCCCTGCACCCTGAATATGTGAGTTTCATATCCCTTAAGGCTTATTAGTTCGGCTAGCTGATCAGTCAATAATACATAAAATCTTGAATATTAAAACATTTGCACGCGTTAAAATAAAAATGTTCAATAATAAAGAAAGACTTTAGGTTGCTTACCGTGGTATTCGAATTAAAATAGGTATTTCCTACTCCTACAGTGAGTCCCACATTAATCAACCCGGGGGCTGGTTTAAGTATATTTTCCACTCAAGTCCATGACCCCTGGGAATATTTCCTTTTATTAGTCTACCATCCTCCTCTTCTGAAGTTTCTGAATCTCCCTCTATTCCATCCATTGGAGAGGTTTCTCTCCCCTAATTGCTTATACCGATTTGCACCTGTTGTCCGAATCAGAAAGAGATTCAAAAGGCAGTGGGAAGGCCTCAAATCGAGTAGTAGAGGTCGCTTCCCAACAACGGCAACTCCACACCTGCTCTCCATTCTGACCTCGCTATCCCTAATAACCATTCCTCAAAATACGGAGCAATGACTGAGCGAAGACTATGTAATTCGCACCGTGTTTTGCGGTTCTGCTAGGGGCTGCAATTTATCAAAATCGATAGAAGTGGAATAGCACCGATATGGTGGGTGATGGAAAGGATTTTCCCTTGCCGTGGGCTGGTTTTAAATCCTGGTGGTAGATATTTAATTATGCATACTTTGATTCCGACTGGAATACTGAGCGTAGCGAATTTAAAATGGTATGCTTCGTTCAATTGTGCAGCTCTTAGAGACTTTCGATAATATTGGGTCAATGTTGACTCAAAGTTTCTCTACACATCCTAACTCTACACCCTTAAATACTGAATATCCAAAAACTTTTTTTTCTAGTCTTCAAAGACATGTTGGAAGACATTTTTTGATAGGCCCTTCAAAATCGCCTTAACGGCCTTCACCACTGCTTTCTCAGTAACTTCTAAGTTCACTGCTTGATCAGTAACATAGGAAACATATAAAAATATTTTTTTACTATGCCATTATTTCATTTTTCATCTTGTATCGATGAAATGTATGTGTGCCTTAATGCACTTATGGCAGGTAATACTTATTTCCCTTGAATTTTCAGCCCTAATTTAGATGGCGCGGCTTTATGTACCCATTTTGCTGCTTGGGCCGAAATAAAGTATTTATCATTACGAAATTAATACACTAAGTATGATGCAAACATTTTTACGTGGAAAATATTTCTCGTACTCAGAATTCAATTTAGACTAGTTTTCAGGAGCGCATTACTAAGGTCCGGTTTAATAATGACTCTTTAAATACAATATTTAGTTAGCGTGAACGTTTACCTAACGTAGAGATTACCGATAGGTACGATTTTATAAACAATTCGAACTGCCCCTTTCCTTCAATTCACGGCCGGTATCCTAAGATCTACTGCCACACGCCTTTGCGGTGGTTCAGCGGGTTATTATGTAGATGAAGATTTAGAAGAGCAAAGTGATCATCTTTTTTTCCCTTACAAGTCATAAACCCGCATACCACTCGTAGTTAAATATCACCCCCCGTACTCTTTTGATCAACACTTCCTCAGTACCAATAGTAAAACTAATGCCTGAATGTATACTTTAATAAATTAGCACAAACGTGACATCGTTAAATTGCAATCACACTTCAAAATTTCGCTTGAAATTTCCGAGGTTCTCCGTTTTTTAAAACTCTTGAGGATTTTACAACCTCATCTCCTTTTATTTCGGTTTCATTCGGAATTATTTTCACCATCAGGATAGTCGGATAGACATGACTTATCTCACTTTCATAATCTACGCAACTGCCATCTTAAATCTCACCTCCAAGTTCTCCATTCAGAAGATCCTAGCACCGTATTTATCCCAGAAAATACTACTACGTACCTACTACTTATTCAATTAATTGTGAAGTTATAAAAATAATTTCTATGGATATGCCTTACTGCTGGAGTTGTATTTATCGTAATATAGATAGGATAAAGCCCCAAACTGTAAAAGATAGGTTACCTTTTACGACATTTTGGCATTAAATATTCATAAGAAACCTCAATACGTAACGCCATTTTCATAGATTACGAAACTTTAAAAAAATCCTAAATAATATTTCACCCTTCAAATCACACACTTTCATTCACACTTCAAAACAACAAATACTAATTTAGCATCATAGGATTCCACAGAAATATACTCTTTAGGCTTAAATGATGATGGAGCTTAAAATAAATTAAGTAAAAACACTTCGTTGTAGTAGTTACTACAGTATAACAATGTTTCAAGCTACAGCACTCTGATTATTTATTAAGGCAGTATTTGAATTTGAAAACAATTTCAAAACTGGTTATTTTATCAGAATAGGGAACTACTGTTATTATGTTTCTATTATGCATTCATCCGTAGTTAATTTATCATCCATTTTAAGGGAAATTGCAACTAAGTTGAAAATACGAGATCGTATCAGTAAGTGAAGTTGGAAAAGTGCAATAAGAAGTGACATATATTCTTGTTTTTATGAGTGATAAAATTATGGAAATTAAATAAATAAGAAAGGGTGCGCAAGTGTGCTTAACTAGTATATATCGATAGGTATGACTTAATCTCATGAAGTGATATCACGGGTTAGATCGGTAGATTGAGTGGGCCTACAGCAGCAGCCCTATGAACATAGACCTCTAGAGCAAACTGCATCGTCCCATGTCTGTCTGCATGAAGCAGCACGTGGAATAAGGAGGGTCACCAATCCAATCCCCGTCCTGTTTCAGTGTGGCTAGGCCGTTATTCAGGTAAAGAAATTTAAGGCCATGAGTTTAATTTTATTTATTTATATACATGAGGTCGTCAGGTTACCCAATTTCAAATATATAATAAAAATACCCCGATTTAATTTGAGAAATAAAAAAAATGTTAAATACTAATGCAAATATAAAATACATAATAAACATACATTCATATAAAATAACTCCAATAAATTAAGCAAGAAATCAACACGAGCATATGATTCTGTTAACGACTCTGACGATTAAAGAGACACAATGAAATTAATATTGTTAAATAATTTTTAGAGGAATTAAAAATATCTAATTTCGTATAATTATTACCGGTTTGCATAATCCGATTCATAGGGGTGTTTTAGCGTAATTAGTTTAGTGGTATTCTATTACAAATAGGTCACATTCTTATTTCTAGTGTTGCACCAATGGATATGAAAATTGACAAATTCCAATAAATCAGCGGTATCATAATGAGAGTTCACAATACGGTAAAGCACTGTTTAGAAGTAACTTTTGTCTAATTTTAAGGGCATGTGATTTAAAGAGATCTACCAATTCCTCATGAATTGTAAGACAATATGTACACAACAGTTTCCGGCGTAGCTTGGTAGTGTTCCTGCTTGATAGAAATGAAAACTTATTTCTTCTTTATTCTTCAAAATATTTTCATCGACGATGCAAGGTCGTAACATGGTCATTTGGTCACAACAAGGAAACATTTAAGCATGCCTTTTCTTAAAACGTATGCATGTTTGAAAATTTGAATTTGAAAATATGTAAAGCGAATTTGAATGTAAATTTAAACTATAGGGGCAGCTTTAAAGCCGATTAAATGCACTTAAAATCCGAGTGAAAATTTACGAAATATATTAGCTTGTGATCTCTGCTCTGCAATTAACGTGAAATTATTGAAATCGCCATTTAGTAACAGTTTCACGCTTCACCTTAGCCAGATTTGATTATATTTATGTTTAATTATTTATCAGTTTAGTCGTCTCTCATTCTTGAACGAATCGATTGTAGGAAAATAATAAAACATTGCCAAAGAGGATACTAAGTTCTTGCCGGCGTAATTTTATCGTAATTATCCTCCATCATTGTCACTAATCACAGTATTTATAATGGATTACTTTATTTAAAGATAATATTGTTTATGTTATAATAATAAACTGATTGTGATATCTTCATCGTCAATGGCTTTAATCTTTTAAGATGATTGTAGTTTGTTTAAAGTTATTTTTACTCCATTACTTCATTAACTGCTCTTTAATATAGATGTAGGAAGGAAGAAAATTGGTACATCTACANNAACTGCTCTTTAATATAGATGTAGGAAGGAAGAAAATTGGTACATCTACATGATACCCCGCAAGCCGCCGCTAGGGAGTGTGGCAGGGGGGGGTTGGTGTTATGCCACTAGCCATTACGGCTGGTAGAGAATATTCGAAAGAGACAGAGCATTTGAAATGAGAGATGTTCAAAGGGGTCTGGATATCGTGGGATGTGATGAAGGCAAAGCCAGGGGGACAGGAAGAGGCTAGTGGTTGAAACAAGGGCGCAGAAAAGACAAATTGAGTTGCTGATATTGGTATTGACTAGAACGCATGATTGGAAAAGTAATGTGCTTCAGGTGAGGAAGAGTGAAGAAAATAATTTCAGAGTGGCTGAAAGAGAGTTTATTTTTACTTTTGTTTTGCATTTCACGAATTCAAACCCTGCCCGTTGACTAGCAGCAAATATGTACCTAGTATTAAATCTCAATCACTTACTTCCATGCACAGTTTGGGTTAGCCATTTCAATTGTTTAGAAGTACCTTGGATGTTGGCTTATCTTTCATTATTCATTTTATAAACTTATAACACCTACAAAATCACTAATCGTGAAAATACAAAGAGATTTAGATGAAAAATCAAATTTTGACCGAATATTTGCGTAACGACTAACACAAATTTCCCATCTACATGCCATCCCTCATGCTGTTTTAAAAATGTAGTTTTAATCATTTTTTATAGCTTTTTCCTGTATGATCGTTTGGCATGTGCTAAACATTAAATGCATTTTTTATTCCGAGAAAATCTACCTTTATTTACTTTTATCATCTCTATTCCTTTTATTTTTTTCAGTGTCCATTATTTTATTTAATTCCCTCCGCTCAAATAGTGGTTTCGTTTATCACACCGTGTATCACATCCATTTAGCCATGAGTCAACCTGGCTTTTCCGACGCCGCGGCATTACGGCACTAGAGTAGATAAATATATGGGACGATCATATTTTTGAGAACGTCAATGGTCAATTATTTGCGTGAATAAGCGCTGAGTTTCATAAGTTTAGGTATACGTTTGGTAGATCTAAAAGTAGAATTTATTTTACAAAATATATAGCTTAGTTCGTTTTAAATAATGTAAATAAAATATAAGTTTTAATTTTGACGTTTGATTATAATAATTTGGAAGGTTAAGATAAGGAGGGGTGGGCACGAGGGCCCTGGGGCGTACTCACAGCAGGGACAGAATTGGGAGACGAGGCGATCGGAAAAATAAATGAAAGAGAGAAATAAAAGTTAGATTAAGTATAAATCATAATGAAAAACGTATCCATAGAATTCTTGTTGTCATCATATTTCGTAAGTTAAGCAATTTACCATACATGTATTTATTTCCTTCAGCATCACAATCCTATTCGTGGGACGTGATTTATTGCTAGACGAAAAAATTACAAATGAGTACTCTCATCGTACATACGGTTCTTGTCATTAACGCTACAAATTCCATCTCTTTATTCCTTTGTCTTTCCTCTCTTTTCAGAGTATTCGACCAAATGCCTACCAAATCAAGTGCTTGAACGCCAGAGTGGAGTGAGCGGATCATCCCCCAAGTACTGTCGACTACTGGGACCCATACTAGTAAGACGCTGTTGATCGGGATCATCTTTCACCAGTTAAATGCTGCTTCAAACCAAGGCACACATATTACGGCGCAGGTTGTGGTTTTCGAGGTCTGTGCCCGGTCCAACATATATCAAAACTTTACGATTATCTCTATCTTAACGCATCGTCGGACTTGTAGCATGAATTCGAGAAGGACCACCTGCATCGAAGTATAAGTCCCTTGGTTTTAACTTAGAAACTTGTACTGCTTGGCGTCATGATATTTTTAAAATACCCTACCTCAATTTTATATCTCAACGTCTCGACGGTGAACAATGACTTTTTTGAAGGCTATCTTACGAGCAGTTTTTTAACCTCTTTATTGGCCTAAAACTGGATCAAATTGAACTTTTTCATTTTTCATCCTTAACACACTGATATGACAATCGATACCGAAATTATTTCAAGTCCAAAATGTAACCATTTGTATTTGTAATGTATTTCAATGAGTTGTGTAGCTTAAATTGTGAATTAAAATTTCTTTTATTCAGTAACTTTGTTAATTCTAAAAAGTACCATTATGTGCAGTTAAAGAAAAACGCATAGGTATATTTTACTATAATGTGATAATGATGTTCACTTCTTGAGTTCATTAAGATGAGAACTGACCACCTTTTAATAGATTTTATAGTAAATTGCATGATCTTTGGTCTCGTATAGCTAGCAGAATGGGCAAATGGTAACAGGTAAGTTCAATATCAAGAGAAAACCTTAAAATATTGCTGATAAATATAAATTAAATAACAATATATGGGTGAAATTATTAATGTTCCCATGAAAGAGTGGATTACCGATAACATTAATTTCGTAGGAGGGGACAGAGGGGATTTAATGTGTAGATTGGGAATGGTAAAGTAAATTAATAGTAACAATGTACTAATTATTTGGAAAAATTGATTGGCAGCAGTCAAAGAGAAAAGGATCAAAAAAATATACTCCACGTACTCCTGTAATGATAGAGAGGGAAACGGAAAAATATGCTAAGCTCATGTTGGTGAAAAAAATAATGGACTTCCAAATCCATAGCTGAGAGGGAGGAAGGAGAGGCAATAAATATCCTAAGACCAAAGAAGCCAATTAAGATAAATTTCAATGCAAAAAACAACTGCCTCCACAGAGAACAAAATTTATTCTGAAAGATTCGAGGAAGGTAAAACCATAAAGACCCTAGGGTCTTTACTCTATGGTACAACCTGCAACCGAGAACCAACGGAAGGCCGAGCCGTCAGCCTACTGTCTTACGGGACACTATGTCGGTTTTTGTTTCGATTTTATGCATTGAACATTGCTATTGCTGTTATAAGTATATTTTTAAGACAGAAGATGATTGGGACAAGTCCGAAAAAATATCAAAAAAAGAGAATCCTCATTCCTCATCTTTAAGGGTTAGGCAACCCACACATCCCCAGCCTTCCCTTAGAGAAAGCTGACGATCCCCTCTTATTCTGAATTTAGTGATAACAAGGACTGCATGGTCACTTATAAAGAATGTAGGTTAGTTTATCATTATTACCTTACATCCCCATTACACCAGCATTTCCTTTTAAAACATATTATGAAGAGAGGATCAAGTCAGATGACGAAGTTCTCTCTCCCTTCGAATTAGGAATTCAGTTTAGAGTAAATTTAACCAAATTACAGATAAAATTTCTTTAATTTTAAATAAACCGTCTCTTCACTAAAATGTAATTGTCTTGATTTTTTGGTCAGAATATATAGGGAGTTATGAAAGTATACACGAAAATCAGTTTATTCCTGAAGTAGCAAAATTGCTTTAATGAAATAAATTTGATAAATAAGTTTGCGCAGCGCATCTTTATGAAGAGGCGCTGCGCAAACGTATTTATCTTTTATCGATGGAATCGACTTTTATTTCCTCCCGTCAGTGTAAAGAAACGCCAACACCTCGCTCCACGCTATGAATGCAGAGGTAAATACGATAACATTTTTAATGTTGAGAACATTAATTTCACTTACTTATTCAGCATAGAGTATGACGGCCTTTTTTTCTGATAGAATTATCATTGGTAAAAAAAGTAATTCAAACTGTCATGTCCTCATAGTAAATTTTTCCTGAAGAAGTGTAAAATGGATCGTTCATATTCAGGAAAGAGTACGAGATATGAGGACCTCTAAAACATTTCTCGCAAAAACTAAAGACCTTACATTGGGCGGAGAAAACTTGGTGAGGGTTTTCTACTCCATGTTGACCCCGCCACTAATAGTAATCTAGCGTGAAATTTGGCGAAATGCCAAATTGGGAAACAAAACAGTGGTAAAAATATATTAACCACACCGAATAACATTTAATAATTTATGGACCACCTCTAAGTCCTTATGAAAAACTAACGTCTAAGAAAAATAAAAATTGAAAAGTAACCGATGATAAAAAGGGGCTTGTTCAAATCTTGTATAACACTGTCAAGCAAGGCCACGGTTTAACGCTAAGGCAAATACAAAGTCACGTTTACTTAAGTATAGATTATTATAATATAATATTAAGCACACCATATAGGGGAAACCTTGGAAAACACGACTATGTATATTGGTAATATTCCTTAATAATTTATATAATTTTAAGGTAAATAGGGGTTCCTTCCCATCCATTTATTTTAAAGTACCCGTTCATAATTTCAAATTTTCCCTTTTCCCCAACTATTTTAAAGAAAGTCTTAATTCATCCACCTTATGTGGTATTGAGGTGGAGTAAATATAATTTATGGGTTTAGATAAAGGTACATCACACGATTTTTCAAATAGAAATAAAATTTACTTTCGAGTATATCACGGATAGCATTGAAAGCTAATTTTTAGAGCGTCTACCTCGTTAAGAGTGGTATTTTAAGGTTACCACAAAATCAATGACTCGAATTGAAAGACTGTTTAATTCCACATTTTAACACTCTAGTTAATAAATTAAAAATATTTTAGGATGATCAACACTTTTCTCTAGTTGAACAACAGTTTCAAGTGTCTCGTATTATTAAGCCACGAGAACCTCATTAGCAGAGCATGATTGTTTCCTACTTACATTTCCAATTACTTCCGACAAACCTCTAAACTTCAAGGACTATTAAGAAGAAATGAGTGCCCCTTGAAAATTATCTCAAAAATAACATTCCTTTTAAAATTTCCTCACATTTCCCCTTTGAACACCAGTTATATTAAGCACGTCTGGATAAATTATTCACTGGATTTAAAGTAGAGAAAATTGTGATAGGTATAATATTCGGTTTTAATGGGGACCTTATAATGTTGAAATTTTGAGTAAAGTATGCTTTTGATGCTCACACACACACTAATGAAGATAATTGATAATAAACGAAATGATACTAATTTTGGTATTGATACGATTATACGTTGAGAGTGTAAAATTTGAAGAAAACAATATGAATCATCCAATTCAATCACAGGATATCTTGAAAAACAAAATTTTTAATTTAATTTTAATTTAGTAAATACCACATGAACAAATTATAATCATCTCCATGGAAGCTAATAAGGAATCATTGTAATTAAAATGTTCAAAAAGCACAACCGGTTAATCTTTGAACGATTTCTTTTTCAGAGGAATTGTTACGAATAATGTGAAAGTCAACTTTTGCAGTGCAGCGGAATTGACGCGATATTAAATCAAATAATATCAACCAAGTAAGACATATGATTTGAGGCATATCATAGAGAGGCTTACTATAGTATTCACAAATATTGACAATACTGGTACACCTTAATTATAAAATTAACATAAATGCTTACGTTAGCTTACTGCTTAAGTGAGGTATAATTTTAAACTTCTGAAAGCAGTCCACTGACCTGAAAGTTCTTGCGAAAGCCTGTTTTTCAATATTTGAACCATTTAAAATTGAACATTTTATTTGTATAATTTCCATACTTTTTATTGTTTCTTTTTAAAAGCATCCATTCAATGAACGTAATACTGAAACGAAATTTTACTCTTTAGGACAATGCTAATTTTTGCTAAATACCTTTTTTGAGTCTTAAGAATGTAATCTTTAAAATTAATGACTTAAAAATTAGCTATGATTATCAAGCCCTTAACCCCGCATGTTGAAAACTAGATATTTAAGACAGACATTTCCCCAACTACTTTTGATTTCTACAATACAGACATGCATTTAACGCCTTTATTGTAGAATCACCCGTTAAATTGTTCATTACTTCACCCACTCGGGGTATTTTATCAATTAAAATGCCTTTTATTTGGTCTCTAAGTAACTACCGTAATTGACGGCATATAAGACGCACCCCCATTTCAGTAGGGCACACTCAAGAAAAAAACCTTTGACAGTCCGCGCGAAAGCGCAGCACTGTAACAACTTAAGTTATATGCAGTTTCTTTAAATAATAACAATTATATATAAGTAAATATAATTGATACAAATATTATAAAGCTATAATAGGTAGTAATGACCAACTGGCGTAAAAATAGCATTCAGTAGAGAAGGTTAGCCTGTGGAAAGGTGAATCTTTGCATTTAAGACTCTGGGGTGATTTTTTTTGCCATAACTTTGGAATAAAGGTTTGTGTTATATGCCATCAAATATGATAGTCTGTTTTGATTAGCGATAGATTAATGATATTTGTCGTATCCTCGTGTCTAGTGTGAATGGGCTTCC